>SZWC01006943.1:110997-126347 GCA_023375785.1 Penium margaritaceum | reverse complement strand
ATACGGCAAAATGGCTGATGTATCTGTGCAAGCATCAAAACAATCCTGAGATATCTGTAACTTAAACAATGACAACGCCATATCAGAAACGTTAAAAGATAAAACGCCATATCCATTTTCATGGCCATGCCCTCTAATGGGTCGAGTCTCCGGCTCCTGCTCTGAAGTCGTCGTCAGAGTTCCTAGAATGGCGTTCTCAGTCCGCGTCAGGGGTTTACCCCCTTTGCAGGACTGAGGGGCAATTGTCATCAACGACCCAGAGCAGGGAGACACGAGTATATCGAGTCTTCAGAGGGCCATTTCTGTTTTTAACCTTACCCCTGGTTTTGGGATCCAAACCAGGGATTTTCGCCTTGAACTAGTGTGTTTGCATGAGTTGTTTCGTTGTTTTTATGTCAAATTTTTTTGCAAGCGAACTTCGATTTACGTTTTGACGTTCTAGCGCGAAATCATCGCGTAAGAGGCACGCTGGCGATTTTGCGCCAGTTTGTCTTACCTCTCATCCCTCGTCCCCCTCCCTCAACCTTGCTCGCTTGCTTGCAAGGAGGGCAAGCGGGGGCGAGGGTACGAGGCCACGAGGCCTCACCCTTGAGGCCCTCGTGGGCCCTCAGCCGCCGATCGGGCTGAGGCCGCGATCGGCGGCTGGCGGCTGACCGGCCGGTGGCCGGCCGGTTGCTTGGCCAGCCGCCGGCCATCCGGCAGCGAGCTGGCTGGCAGTCAGCGAAATGGTGGCCGCCGGCCGGCCTTCGCTGACACGAGGGGTGGTGCGCAACCACCCCTTGCTTCAGCGAGGAGGGCGGGCCGAACCGGCCCTCCCGCTACATTCCTCCCCACTTGTTATGAACCGTCTCGGTTCATGAACAACAAGCAGGATTGTCAGTTGGTGAGTCATCAACATTGTGAAAGAACATTCATGGTTTCAATCACCAGCTAAACATGGAAACGTGCATGGTACTTGGACATAAGCTGCACCTTGTAAGTAAGCACGTCTGGCGGCCTCCCCCCTTTAGGCTGGAGCGTCCACGCGGCAACCATGTTGGGCGTCCGCAACCTCCTATGGTTGCTCTCCATGAATGCTGCCCTATGGGAATGTTGTTCACTTTTTCCACATTCAGGTGCTACCTCCTGCCACGCGTCGATCAATGCAAGCTGCAAGCTTGCTCCAGTACTCGTTGACCACCCCTGTGGGCAACCGAGATTCCGGCTCCCATGAATAATGTTCAGGTCCACAACTGGCCCAATGAACGAGGTACTCCCTAAAAACGTGCGACCAAAGAGTACGCTCTCAGTGCTGGAGTAGGAAAAGGACCTCGTATTGGCCGTCAACAGCAAGGACTACTGGCGGTGGCTGAACGGTTTCGTCTGCCGTGTATGGAGCCAACAGGCTCATATGAGACACGTTATGTGTCTTCATACTCAACAGAAGTTGCAATCGGTATGCCACTGGTCCGATGCGTGCCACAATGGGAAACGGCCCAATCCACTTCGGTAGAGGTTTTCTTGCCCCTGGCGACTTCAGCCGAAGGTTTTTAGTGCTAAGCAGCACTTTGTCACCTATGTCAAACGAGACCTCCCGGCAACTTTTGTCGGCATATGCCTTTTGTCGCTGCCAAGCTGCTTGACGGTGACCCTTTGCCTCCTGTAGTAAGGAGTCGATGCGCTCGGCAAAGGCTTGAGCGGAAGGAACCTACCCTTCTATACTCCCACTCTTCACCAATGAAGAGGGTACCACTGGATGCCAACCACTGTTCAACACGAACGGTGTGAACTGTGTGGACTCGTTCACTGAATTGTTCATTACAAACTCTGCCGGTGTTAGGAATTTGTCCTAATCATGCATGGCAGGGTCCACGTACATGCGGAGCATCTGTTCTAGAGTGCGATTGATGCGCTCTGTTTGACCGTACGTTTGAGGGTGAAGTACTGTTGATGTTTACGACTCACTGCCGTAGAATTCGTGCATCTTTTGCCAGAGCTTACTAGCAAGTTTTTTATCTCGATCGGAGATAAGGCGTAACGGCAAGCCGTGGTATTTTACGACACCCTCAAAGAAGAGACGAGCGGTCTCCTCTGCGTTCACGTCAGTGGTTGTAGGAATGAAGTGTGTCATCTTTGTCAAAAGATCCACAACTACCAGTATTGCATCGTGGCCACGGGCCGTGTCCGGAAGACCAGTAATGAAGTCCATGCCGACGCACTCCCATTGAGTCCCAGGCATGGGAAGCTGTTGGAGGAGTCCAGCAGGCTTCTTGTTACTAGCCTTGTTCCGAAGACATGGGTCGCATGTCATGCAATACTTACAGACATCGAAACTCCATCCTGGCCACCAATAGTTGTCTGAGAGTGCCTACACGGTCTTTCGGGGTCCCACATGACCTGCGACCGGCGGGTCGTGGAATTGGGAAATAATCTTTGCTCAAAGGTCTCTTGAGTTTGGCACAACAGCATGTTCTCTATACCAGAAGACTCCTGCAGCCTCCACCAAGCCGTACTAGTCCAAAGTTTGAGAGTCTTGAAACCAAGAATCCACACAGTATCCCATCCGGATCCTATTTACAAAACCGTTACAATGGACAATCTCTCGTGGTGGTTGCCGCAAAGGTGCAGGGGGACCTGTTGATTGTACTGTTGCTGTTGCAATGGTCATAAAACACCCACCGACCTTGGTGGTTGTTTTAGTTTCCAGAGGTTGTCGTCTTAGTGGATCGGCCACATTGATGTGTCCTGGCCAATATTCTCATGTGAACAAGAATCGGCTCAAGTATTCGCTCCAACGCGCCTGTCTTCTTCACAGGTTTGGTTGCATTTGAAATAACACCAATGGATTATGGTCGGTCATGACCGTCACTCCCCCTTCAGCACCCTCAAGGTAGCAACGCCACATCTTGGAAGCGTGTACTACCACAAGGAGCTCTTCATCCCCAGTCGTGTACCGCGTTTCTGCGGGGATCAGCTTCCAGCTCTCATACGCAACTGGGTGACAATTTTGCATGAGGACGGCTCCGAGTTATACTACCGACGCATCACATTGAACCTCCCACAGTTGTGATGGATCCAGAAGAGCTAGGACAGGCGCTTTGGATAGAAGTTCTTTGAATTTGAGAAAGGTGTTCTCGCAATCAGATGTCCATTCCCAGTGCACGTCATTTTGCATGAGCCTGGTTAGCAGTGCTACCAGGGTCGAATACACTTGCATAAACCATCAAAAGCAATTTGCAAGTCCGAGGAAAGACCAAATCTGCCCAACATTTTCGGGCCGTGGCCAGTCCACAACGGCTTCGACGTTTCGTGTGTCAAAACGGATGCCGTCCTTGTCGACAATTTGTCCAAGGTATTCGAGCTCATCTTGTGCAAACTTGCACTTGCTCACTTTCGCATAGAACTTCTGTTCCCGAAGGATTGCAAGAGTTTTGTGCAGATGATCTATGTGCTCTTCCATTTATTTGGAGAAAACCAGGATTTCGTCAAGTTAAACCAAGAAAAACTGACCGAGTTGCTTGGCGAACGTTCGGTTCATTTCTCCTTGGAATTTTGTCAGGGTATTTGTAAGGCCGAAGCATAACACTCGAAACGGATAGTGTGAAATGAGCGTTCGAAACACGGTTTTGGATACGTCATCTTCCGTGATGCGGATTTGATGGTACCCTTGGGATAAATCCAAGGACGAAAACACTTTTGCCCCTTGGAGTTGGTCAAAAAGGTCCTCAATGCACGGTAAGGGGAATCGATTTTTCACCGTCAGCTTGTTCAACGCCCGGTAGTCCATACACATGCATAAACCATCGTCTTTTTGTTCACAAAAAGGATCGGCACACCGTACGGCAAGCTACTTGGCTCGATCCACTCTTTTGCAAAGTACTCTTTGATTTGGTGTTCGACCTCTCGCCATTCTGCTGGACTAAGGCGATAAATGGGTCTGAACAAAGGAGTCGTCTCCGGTTGCAGTACAATCATGTGGCCCATGTGTTTTTCTGGTGGAAGTCCAGCCAGGTCTTTGAATACATCCTAGAACTCTACCAATAGGGATTTCACCTCTTGTGGCGTGTCTTCCTTCACGTCGTCCTCCACTTTCTCTAGCTAAGCCAAGAAGTATCGACAACCTTGTCAAATACGTCTCTCAACCTGCATCGCAGACAAGGTGGCATGGACTTAGAGTCGAGTCGGTGACAATTCCGTACTTGGAATCAGCGTAAAGCGACGTTGTCCCTTTCGGAGTATCAAGCGCCTTGATTCAAAGCACATCAGAGCTTTGTTTTAACGGAGCCAGGGATCGCCTAGCACCACGTCAATCGGGTCAAGAAGGTTGAGTACCTTCAACGTGACACTCTGTGTGCAACCTTGAATACAAGTTTTTGCCTTGCAGGTACCGATCACAGGTACTTTACAGTTGTCACCAACAAAAACTATGCCATCCGATGGCTCGTACTTTAGGCCCACCTGTCGGGTAAAGCTAAGACTAACAAAGGAGTCGTCTCCTCCAATATCAGCCAGTACGTTCATGGGAGCACCAGCTAGGTGTCCTTTGAATGGCATCGTCATATCACCTCCACTCTTACGAGTGAACAGGCTCGACAATGGCAAGCCGAGGTTGTAATGAACGCAGAATCTGTACGACGGGCGTTGCAACTCCCATCATTCACCCACTCGAGTCCACATCTTGTGGGCACGTGTGAATTCGGCTAGCACCTTCCAGTCTTTAACTTTGACTGGGTCAAGATTGTCGACTAAAGCTACCGCGAACGTGATTGAATTCATTGCTATGAGGGTGTTAGCTTCAATCACTGTGTCACACAACTCTTGCACAGTGGTCAGTGTCGCCACCACTAAACATGTACGATCATGCATCTCGTCCGGAGATGCAAGGTTTAGTGCAATGTCAATGGCAATGTCGATCAGCAAGTGCAGAATGCGGTTCAACAAGAGAGAAAACAACAGAGAAATTTGAACTCGTCAAAAACTCAAATTGTTGAACATCCTCATTTGAAAACATGAACCCACACTCGTGATCCAGTTTTACCCCTAAGTGGTCCCCACTAATGTCACTCAGGGGTAATGATAGAGGCAAAGGTGTCAATGCACCGGATTGTAACGATCTAGAAAACGGGTCCCGACATGGGAGGCCGCCAACTGCCCTTGGTGTTGCAACCCAGATAACATATGACCCTCAAAGGAGGGATCCATACTTTAGGTTTGTTTTGTTAACAACCTCACAATTTCTACATGTTGGTCTTTAGTGTCTACCTTTGGTTGGACACTTTGTGAGGAGTCTCAAAGGCAAGAGCTGTCAATGGATGCATGCAAGGTACAGGCTTTTATACTTGCAGAGCTTTGGTAAAGCTTCTGGTTGTAGTGGCTCCTCTGGAGCCATCGTCAACCTACAAACCTACTTAGTGTGTCCTTAGACCACCAAGTGTCATCCTAAAGGCAGGTTCTAGTAAGCTTCCTAGAAGCTTCCTGTCCCAATTTGGGCCACAAAGAAAATTGCGGCCGTAGTGGGGTTTGAACTCGCAACCTCCCGTTTGAGACTCAGGTGCATATTCAACCAGGCTTAAAAGGTATGGTTCCCATGATGAGCCACAGGAGTCATACCCAGTATGGACAGTGCATTCCTCACCCATCTCAGAACAAACCAAGGGGACGTACTCCATAGAGCAGTGCATTCCTTGTCTATATGTGTAGCTAGCAAGCTAGACAATGGACAAGGTGCATACTATTTCAACAAATCTCTCCCTTGAACCTCTATCCATTTGTCGCTTACTAGGCTCCATCAATGCATTGGGGCTCACCCTTCCTATGCCGCACTCCTCATGCCAAATCCACGAAGGCCTACATAGTGCAAGTTGCTCTCTAGCGGCTTGGTCATGCAGTCAGGAAGCATGCTCTTCCTTCCGCAGTGCTGCAAGTCCACCACGTTCTTCATGACCAGGTCACGTGAGTAGTGGTAACGTATGTTGATGTGCTTCGTTTGCCGGGAGATGATCTCGTCTTCAACAATGAAGATGGCGCACATGTTGTCCACGTGTACGACCGTGGCGTCCTTTTGTGGCACTGTCATTTTGCCAAGGAGGCTGCGCAGCCATTGAGTCATCTGCACGCCGATGTACACAAGCCGGGAGGACACAACAGAGCACAATCAGAAATGCACAAAAACCAACAGTCATTGGGTCGATTGTCAAGCGACGCCTGTGAGTCGCGTCATGAGTGGTCATATCGAGAAGCTCCGTAGAGGATTCAGGTGGCTTTTAAGATGGGCGGCGAAGACATGGGATGCATCTTCATAAGTCTTGATACATCTTGATGCGTGGTGAAGTCGATGGAGAGGTCGTGACACTTCTGCCAATGATTCTAGAGAGCGGTCGAAGTTGTCAAAATGTGCAAGAACGATTTTCAGAGGGCAAGGGTAATTTGAGGAATTGTCATCGACCATCGGAGTGAAAATCGAGGTCTTCATTTGCGGTGGGTTGTTTGTGTAATGATAGAGATTCCAACTCGGAAACATTAGGGACTCGTGTACGTGTGTTACGTAAGAGTTGCGGGTCACGTCTATCCTCTAACTTCACTTCTTGGGCAAAGAATCTCCACCTATACCCAGACTCAGCAAAATTCTACATAAGGGTTTTGGGTTCATACCCCGGGTGACTTTTGTGTCGAGGGACCCCCCCCCCTCGCCTCAGCTAATTAAGACCAATGGGCAAAGAATACGGCAAAATGGCTGATGTATCTGTGCAAGCATCAAAACAATCCTGAGATATCTGTGACTTAAACAATGACAACGCCACATCAGAAACGTAAAAAAAAATAGCGCCATATCCATTTTCATGGCCATGCCCTCTAATGCGTCGAGTCTCCGGCTCCTGCTCTGAAGTCGTCGTCAGAGTTCGTAGAATGGCGTTCTCAGTCCGCGTCAGGGGTTTACCCCCTTTGCAGGAGTGAGGGGCAATTGTCATTTACGACCCAGAGCAGGGAGACACGAGTATATCGAGTCTTCAGAAGCCCATTTCTGTTTTTAACCTTACCCCTGGTTTTGGGACCCAAACCAGGGATTTTCACCTTGAACTAGTGTGTTTGCACGAGTTGTTTCGTTGTTTTTATGTCGAAGTTTTTTGCAAACGAACTTCGATTTACGTTTTGACGTTCTGGCGCGAAATCGTCGCGTGCGAGGCACGCTGGCGATTTCGCGCCAGTTTCTCTCGCCTTTCGTCCCTCGTCCCCCTCCCTCAACCTTGCTTGCTTGCTTGCAAGGAGGGCAAGGGGGGGCGAGGGCACGAGGCCACAAGGCCTCGCCCTTGAGGCCCTCGTGGGCCCTCAGCCGCCGATCGGGCTGAGGCCGCGATCGGCGGCTGGCGGCTCACCGGCCGGTGGCCGGCCGGTTGCTTGGCCAGCCGCCGGCCATCCGGCAGCGAGCTGGCTGGCAGTCAGCGAAATGGTGGCCGCCGGCCGGCCTTCGCTGACACGAGGGGTGGTGCGCAACCACCCCTAGCTTCAGCGAGGAGGGCGGGCCGAACCGGCCCTCCCGCTACATTCCTCCCCACTTGTTATGAACCGTCTCGGTTCATGAACAACAAGCAGGATTGTCAGTTAGTGAGTCATCAACATTGTGAAAGAACATTAATGGTTTCAATCACTAGCTAAACATGGACACGTGCATGGTACTTGGACATAAGCTGCACCTTGTAAGTAAGCACGTCTGGCGGCCTCCCCCCTTTAGGCTGAAGCGTCCACGCGACAACCATGTTGGGCGTCTCCAACCTCCTATGGTTGCTGTCCATGAATGCTGCCCTATGGGAATGTTGTTCACTTTTTCCACGTTCAGGTGGTACCTCCTGCCACGGGTCGATCTGTGCAAGCTGCAAACTTGCTCTAGTACTCGTTGACCACCCCTGTGGGCAACCGAGATTCCGGCTCCCATGAATTATGTTCAGGTCCACAACTGGCCCAATGAACGAGGTACTCCCTAAAAACGTGCGACCAAAGAGTACGCTCTCGGTGCTGGAGTAGGAAAAGGACCTCGTATTGGCCGTCGACAGCAAGGACTACTGGCGGTGGCTGAACGGTTTTGTCTGCCGTGTATGGAGCCAACAGGCTCACATGAGACACGTCATGTGTCTTCATACTCGGCGGAAGTTGCAATCGGTATGCCACTGGCCCGATGCGTGCCACAATGGGAAACGGCCCAATCCACTTCGGTAGAAGTTTTCTTGCCCCTGACGACTTCAGCCGAAGGTTTTTAGTGCTAAGCAGCACTTTGTCACCGATGTCAAACGAGACCTCCCGGCAACTTTTGTCGGCATATGCCTTTTTTTGCTGCCGAGCTGCTTGAAGGTGACCCTTTGCCTCCTGTAGTAAGGAGTCGATGCGCTTGGCAAAGGCTTGAGCGGAAGGAACCTACCCTTCTGTACTCCCACTCTTCACCAATGAAGAGGGTACCACTGGATGCCGACCACTGTTCAACACGAACGGTGTGAACTGTGTGGACTCGTTCACTAAATTGTTCATTGCAAACTCTGTCGGTGTTAGGAATTCGTCCTAATCATGCATGGCATGGTCCACGTACATGCGGAGCATCTGTTCTAGAGTGCGATTCATGCGCTCTGTTTGACCGTACGTTTGAGGGTGAAGTGCTGTTGGCATTTACGACTCACTACCAAGGAATTCGTGCATCTTTTGCCAGAGCTTACTAGCAAGTTTTTCATCTCGATCGGAGATAATGCGTAACGCCAAGCCGTGGTATTTTACGACACCCTCGAAGAAGAGACGAGTGGTCTCCTCTGCGTTCACGTCAGTGGTTGTAAGAATGAAGTGTGTCATCTTTGTCAAAAGATCCACAACTACCAGTATTGCATCGTGGCCACGGGCCGTGTCCGGAAGACCAGTAATGAAGTCCATGCCGACGCACTCCCATTGAGTCCCAGGCATGGGAAGCTGTTGGAGGAGTCCAGCAGGCTTCTTGTTACTAGCCTTGTTCCGAAGACATGGGTCGCATGTCATGCAATACTTACAGACATCGACACTCCATCCTGGCCACCAATAGTTGTCTGAGAGTGCCTACACGGTCTTCCGGGGTCCCACATGACCTGCGACCGGCGGGTCGTGGAATTGGGAAATAATCTTTGCTCAAAGGTCTCTTGAGTTTGGCACAACAGCATGTTCGCTGTGCCAGAAGACTCCTGCGGCCTCCACCAAGCCGTACTAGTCCAAAGTTTGAGAGTCTTGAAACCAAGAATCCACACAGTATCCCATCCGGATCCTATTTACAAAACCGTTACAATGGGCAATCTCTCGTGGTGGTTGCCGCAAAGGTGCAGGGGGACCTGTTGATTGTACTGTTGCTGTTGCAATGGTCATAAAACACCCACCGACCTCGGTGGTTGTTTTAGTTTCCATAGGTTGTCGTCTTAGTGGATCGGCCACATTGATGTGTCCTAACTGATATTCACATGTGAACAAGAATCGGCTCAAGTATTCGCTCCAACGCGCCTGTCTTCTTCATAGGTTTGGTTGCATTTGAAATAACACCAATGTATTATGGTCGGTCATGACCGTCACTCCCCCTTCAGTACCCTCAAGGTAGCAACGCCATATCTTGGAAGCGTGTACTACCACAAGGAGCTCTTCATCCCCAGTCGTGTACCGCGTTTCTGCGGGGATGAGCTTCCAGCTCTCATACGCAACTCGGTGACAATTTTGCATGAGGACGGCTCCGAGTTCTAGTACCGACGCATCACATTGAACCTCCCACAGTTGTGATGGATCCAGAAGAGCTAGGACGGGCGCTTTGGATAGAAGTTCTTTGAATTTGAGAAAGGTGTTCTTGCAATCAGATGTCCATTCCCAGTGCACGTCTTTTCGCATGAGCCTGGTTAGCAGTGCTACTAGGGTCGAATACACTTGCATAAACCATCAAAAGCAGTTTGCAAGGCCGAGGAAAGACCAAATCTGCCCATCATTTTCGGGGCGTGGCCAGTCCACAACGGCTTGGACATTTTGTGTGTCGAAACGGATGCCGTCCTTGTCGACAATGTGTCCAAGGTATTCGAGCTCATCTTGTGCAAACTTGTACTTGCTCACTCTCGCATATAACTTCTGTTCCCGAAGGATTGCAAGAATTTTGTGCAGATGATCTATGTGCTCTTCCATTTATTTGGAGAAAACCAGGATTTCGTCAAGGTAAACCAAGAAAAACTGACCGAGTTGCTTGGCGAACGTTCGGTTCATTTCTCCTTGGAATTTTGCCAGGGCATTTGTAAGGCCGAAGCATAACACTCGAAACTGATAGTGTGACATGTGCGTTCAAAACACGGTTTTGGATACGTCATCTTCCGTGATGCGGATTTGATGGTACCCTTGGGATAAATCCAAGGACGAAAACACTTTTGCCCCTTGGAGTTGGTCAAAAAGGTCCTCAATCCACGGTAAGGGGAATCGATTTCTCACCGTCAGCTTGTTCAACGCCCGGTAGTCCACGCACATGCGTAAACCATCGTCCTTTTGTTCACAAAAAGGATCGGCGTACCGTACGGCAAGCTACTTGGCTCGATCCACCCTTTTGCAAAGTACTCTTTGATTTCGTGTTCGACCTCTCGCCGTTCTGCTGGACTAAGGCGATAAATGGGTCTGAACAAGGGAGTCGTCTCCGGTTGCAGTACAATCATGTGGCCCATGTGTTTTTCTGGTGGAAGTCCAGCCAGGTCTTGGAATACATCCTAGAACTCTGCCAATAGGGATTTCACCTCTTGTGGCGTGTCTTCCTTCACGTCGTCCTCCACTTTCTCTAGCTAAGCCAAGAAGTATCGACAACCTTGTCAAATACGTCTCTCAACCTGCATCATAGGCAAGGTGGCATGGACTTAGAGTCGAGTCGGTGACAATTCCGTACTTGGAATCAGCGTAAAGCGACGTTGTCCCTTTCAGAGTATCAAGCGCCTTGATTCAAAGCACATCAGAGCTTTGTTTTCACGGAGCCAGGGATCGCCTAGCACCACGTCAAACGGGTCAAGAAGGTTGAGTACCTTCAACGTGACACTCTGTGTGCAACCTTGAATACAAGTTTTTGCCTTGCATGTACCGATCACAGGTACTTTACGGTTGTCACCAACAAAAACTGCGCCATCCGATGGCTCGTACTTTAGGCCCACCTGTCGGGTGAAGCTAAGACTAACAAAGAAGTCGTCTCCTCCAATATCAGCCAGTACGTTCATGGGAGCACCAGCTAGGTGTCCTTTGAATGGCATCGTCATATCACCTCCACTCTTACGAGTGAGCAGGCTCGACAATGGCAAGCCAAGTTTGTAATAAACATGGAATTTGTACGACGGGCGTCGCAACTCCCATCATTCACCCACTCGAGTCCACATCTTGTGGGCACGTGTGAATTCGGCTAGCACCTTCTAGTCTTTAACTTTGACTAGGTCGAGATTGTCGACTAAAGTTACCGCGAACGTGATTGAATTCATTGCTATGAGGGCGTTAGCTTCAATCACTGTGTCACACAACTCTTGCACAGTGGTCAGTGTCGCCACCACTAAGCATGTACGATCATGTATCTCGTCCGGAAATGCAAGGTTTAGTGCAATGTCAATGGCAATGTCGATCAGCAAGTGTAGAATGCGGTTCAACAAGAGGAGAGAAAACAACAGAGAAATTTGAACTTGTCAAACACTCAAATTTTTTAACATCCTCATTTGAAAACATGAACCCACACTCGTGATCCAGTTTTACCCCTAAGTGGCCCCCACTAATGTCACTCAGGGGTAGGGAAAACCTGCCCCACGGCCTTCTCTGTTAGCACGGTCGGGCCCATTGCCGCGACCTCGACACTATCCATGGTTCTGCCCGCGGCCTCCTGCTGCACCATCCCCACGAGGTGCTGCTGCTGCAACTAACGCCGCGGCCTCTTGTCCACCACCAGCATCCTGAGGGCACTAAGCCGTTAACTGGCCCGGCTGCATGCAGTTGTGGTAGAGCCCTTCGCGGAAGGCTGCGTTGAAGCGCTCATGTGCTGCGTGCAGCTCGTAATTCTTGCAACTGCGCTTGTTGTTGGGGCCCTTGTGTCCACCAGACTTCTTGACTGGAGGGTTTGCGGGCTACTTGCCCTTGGCCCTGCCTCGCTGTCCAGCTGACCCACCAACCCTTGCAGTGTCCATGCGCATGTCGCGACCTTGCTGTGCACGTGCGTTTGGCCGTGTATCATAGTAGTGCTTTGGGTTCGCCGAATACACTTCGCTCATGTAGTCGCGCAACGCCCTCCAGCTTTCCCAAGCTAGGCCAATGGCTGTCGTTGGCGAGACCATCACGCAAGTACTCCAACAGCATACACTCCGGGTACTTGAAGGTCAAAGTCACATCGCCCTCGGTGAAGCTTTTTCTTCCTCCACGAGTACGGTGAACTCGCCCAAGAAGGATTCGAGCGAGCTGCCCAACTGCCTGAAGTCCTTGATCTTGTGGAAGGCGCACTGTGCCTCCTCACGTTGGGTGCATTTCTTACGCATGATCGAGCAGAAGGCCTCCCATGGCATGGGCAGCAACTCGAGGTGCGGCTGCTGCGCACTCCACTCCTTGACCACACACTAGAAGTGTTTGTCTTCAAGCCGCGTCATGGCAAGGCCGTCCCACTGGTTGAGTGGAGCCTTGTGGATATGTAGAACGTGCTCCATGTGATTCAGCCAATCGGTCAGCTTCACGCCCTTCCGGAAGATCTCCACACTGTGGAGGAAGGATGTGTTCATGACTTGCCCCGAAGTCATTGAGGTAGGAAAGTCATCGCTGCCACCGGTAATGGCATCCGCAGATACGGCTAGCTGTGCTTGCTGCTGCATCCGCACCTGGGTCACGCTCTGCAACGCCTTGTCTAGGTCGTTGCATCGGCGGCTTGCCTCTTGGGCGGCCAGGCGTTGCAACTGGTGATCACGGCCGAGGTCCGTGATGCTTTGCCCGACGTGGGCGAACAAGTTAGCAAATGCGAACTTGAGCTCTGATGTCGTCAGAGCATCGGCAATAGCCTCTAGGGCCTCACGTTGTCTGTGGACCCTTACCCACTGTAGGAGGGTGCGGTTTAAGTACACGCCTCCAAGGAGTCCCACCTTTCGGAGGAGACTGTCGTCGGTGATGACGCTAGAGTGGGCGCTGCCCTGCCCCATTGCGGCCATATCGTAGGACGGGGGGTCCGCCCCCACACCTCCGAGTGGTACCGAACCTCCACCGTCGGTGGTGATCTTGAGTCGGTCCATCGCTTCAGCAGCAAACTCCGCAAGCCTGCGGCGGTCATCTCGAATTGCCCTCATGGCATCGTCGTCCGGTTCGTTCTCGAGAGAACTTCCCGCGTGGCTACTTTTGGCGCCCTCGCTGCTCTCGGTAGTCTCGCTACCGTTGGCAGCTTCAGGCGATGCGACGAGCGCCTTCCCTTTCTCGAGCAATCGGCTCGATTTCTCCACACGACGATGGCGATGATTGCGGTCCTCGTCGCCTTCACCATCATTGGCATCGTGCTCTTCGTTGGGGAGCCCCTCCGGGGGATCCTCCTCCATCGTGTCGTCCGGCGCGTGGAGGTTGTCCACGTGCGCGTCGGCGTTCTCGTCGAGCAGTTTTGCGGCTTGCGCACGCTTCTCGGTATCGCCGAGGTTGGCGTCGGTTGCCTTCGGCGGTAGGGTTGCCTTTGGCGGTACGGTTGCCTTTGGGTTGGCAACCGTGCTCGTGGTGGCGGCTCCCAAAATCCTGAGTCCGCCGAGAGTTCGTGGTGAGGCCGTCACCACCTTGCCCTTATTGGTCTTGGACGGTCCGGTAATTGCCATCTCGTCGCCCGTGCAACTAGCACGTGAAGACCATTGTGAGGATCACCTCACAACTTAAAGGAGGAATCGCCTCCTAAAATCTTGCTCTCACGATCAGTGAGGCAATTCTAGTTTAAACTTCTGTTTTCCTAGGCCGCCACATCGGCACAAGGTCGTGGGTTTGTAGGCAAAACCCTAAGTCGTGACTCATAACACTCTGAAACCTAAGAAAACCTAGATAAACAATCAAGTACAAGGTCAAGAAGCAAAAGACTACTTTTCTTCCTGTCTTCTTGTCTTCTTGTCTTCATGTCTTCCTTGACCTCTTTTTGCGGCTTCTTGGCACACCTTGCCCCCCTTTGGAGGCGCCTTTCTTGTTCTCCATGGCAATGTGGCGGCCTCCAAAAACTCTCCAAGTAGCGCTCTTCTCCTTTTTCTTTTTCTCCCAAGCCATGAGCGTCTATGGTATTTGAGAAAGGCGCTGCCCCAATTTTTGGTTGAAGAGGAGCGGAAGGAGCCTTGAGAAGAGAGAAAAAAGTAGGTGGTTTTCGGGGTGGATACTCCCTATCCCGTCCCAAATAATTTCCCCTAGCCCACTGGGATGGAGAAGAGACTGTGGAGAAGAAGCCCCGAAATGTAGAGCTCTTCTCTAGCTTCCTAACGCATTTTACGACGCGTCAAACGGTAAAGCGTAGATGTCGTAGTCCCTTCTAGTACTTCTGTAGCTGCTTGTAGCTTCCGGCGGCGTTTCATATATGTCGTAGCCGCCGTTTCCGTCGAACACTTGGTCGCGAGGGTCGTTTGGCTCTGAGAACCATTGTAACGGGTCGAGTCTACCACTCCTCCTTTGAAGTCGTCGTCGGAGTTCACAGAATGGCGTTCTCAGTCCGCGTCAGGTGCTTACCCCCTTCGCAGGACTGTGGGGCAATCGTCATCAACGACCCAGAGCAGGGAGACTTGAATGTTTCCAGTCTCCGGAGGCCCATTTCCGTTTTTAACCTTACCCCCTGGTTTTGGGACCCAAACCGGGGGTTTTTACCTTGAAGTCATGTATTCGCATGAGTTATTTCCTTATTTTTGTGTCGAAGTTCGTCGCAAACGAACTTCGATTTACGTTTTGACGTCCTGGCACGAGATCATCGCGTGCGAGGCACGCTCGCGATTTTGCGCCATTTTCTCTCGCCTCTTGTCCCTCGTCCTCGCTCGCTTGCTTGCGAGGAGGGCGAGCAGGGGCGAGGGCACGAGGCCACGAGGCCTCGCCCTCGAGGCCCTCGTGGGCCCTCAGCCGCCGATTGGGCTGAGGCCGCGATTGGCGGTTGGCGGCTGGCCGGCCAGTGGCTGGCCGGATGTCTGGCCAGCCGTGGGCCGTCCAGCCGGCCGGCAGCGAGCTAGCTGGCGGCCAGCGATATGCTGGCCACCGGCCAACCCCCACTGACGCGAGGGATGGTGCGCAACCACCCCTCGCTCGAGCGAGGAGGGAGGGCCGAACCGGCCCTCCCGCTACATGCCCGATCGGCGAGTGAAGTCGCCGATCGAGCGAAGCGAGGGGGGTGATGTGTCACCCCCCTCCCTTCGCTCCTCCTC
>SZWC01006943.1:87615-107500 GCA_023375785.1 Penium margaritaceum | reverse complement strand
GCCTCGCGCGCCCGCGGTGCCCCTTCTACGGCGGCCCGGTGTTCTACACTCTCATGATCCTCGTGTGGGAGCCGTCGTGCCAGGGCCTCGGCGTCCAGCAGGACTTCTTCGCCGGCACCGACCTTTCCCTCAAGATCTCCCGGGCCTTCCCCAAGCTGCTGGCCGGGGAGGTGCTGGACAACGTCCTGTGGCCCCCGACGTTCGCCCTCCTCGACGCGGTCAAGGAGATTCTGCCCGTGGAAGCCCCCGCCTCGCCGCCCCCCGCCGTCATCTTCCCATCGTCAGCGCAGCAGGGGATGGGCGGCGGAGGCACGTTCCAGACGGACCAGGGGGAATCGGGAGCGGCAGGCGGTGCAGGGTTTTCGAGCAACGGGTTTGCAGCGATTCGCGCCGCTGCGTCGACGGACTGCGTCGCGGACGTGGCGGCGCAGGCGGCAGCGCAGGAAGCTTCCGCGGCGGCAGTGTGCCAATCCGCTAACGTCTTCTGCGCGGGGGCCGCGCCGCAGCCCGCCCCGTCGGCGTTCTGGTCCGCCTTCGCCCGCGACAGCCTGTCGGCCGTGTGCTCGGCCGTCTCGTCCGGCGGGGGCTTTGTGCCCGCCGCCGTGGCGGCCAACGCCAGCACGCTCGTGGGCGCCGTGTGCGCGGCCGACGCGCCTCTGGGCCCCACGGCGGAGGAGGTGGTGGCGGACCTGACGTGTGAGGCGCTGCGTGCGGCGTGCCTGAGGGGACAGGAGATGGCGGCTCTGCTGAGGAACGCGGTGGCGGCGTGCGGCCGCAGCTGCGGCGAAGGCTGCTGCAGGACCGCTCTCGGCATTCCGAACAAGCAGGGCTTGCTGAGACTGTGCAAGGCCTAGGGGGATGTTCCGAGCGGCTCGGGCCTCGTAGCCTCCTCAGGACCATCCTCTGCTAGTGATCGCACTAGCACAGAGGATGGTTTCCTAGCCGTAGCATATTGCCTAGCCCAAAAACTACTGAAAAAAACAATAGTGTTTGGGCTAGGCAATATGCTCAGAGTCTCAAAAACATGACATCTTCAACGTGCAGAGAGAAATGACAACTGACAATCACACAGCATAAATACCTGCAACAGCGCATGGCGGGTGACACACGGCACAATGTTTTTTCCCCTAAATCCAGCCCAAAACCATTGATTTTGCCTGAACTCTGTGCACATGCATCAAAAAGCAACACCATCAGAATGTAGAGATGCGGAGTCTTGAGCTGGATGTTTCTTGTCACATGCACAGGTGTGGCATCAATTGGTGGACACACAATATAATACATGCAAATCGAACTCAAGAGCCATTCCTCAAAGAAAACTATATTGATTGCAAAGATAGTGTAAAGCACCCCGGAAATCACCTCAAAAACTGTGGCAGCTTTGAGGAAATTGTTGGTGGGTGGAGCCACTACCCGTCGCTGCTGCGGCACCAGCTGGTTCTGTGTCACGGATCTGCACAAGTATGGACATGGTCGAGTGGTCATAGTTACTTGTATAGACAGATTGGTACGACTCACATCACAACACTCCCCCATGAACCAGTGTTACGCACATCCATACACGTACAAAACTGATACAGATGTGCCACAAGATGCTCAACAGTCCACACTCACACATTCGACTCCGAGCCACTCTTAGGTAAGGGACAAAGCCCGACAGCATGAATGGCCACCATGAACTTTTCGTGCGCCAGTGCCTTGGTCAGGAAGTCAGCCTGCTGCATATTAGTGCCGACCCAAATGATAGAGATTATCTGTCGCAATGTCGGGTCATGTGGTAGTGGCCAAGTATGTCAAGGAGTCAATGAGGCACAAGTACAGGGTCCATTCTTTTGTCACTCCTAGCTCTAGTGGATCATCCCCTCTCAAAGCATCCTTCCTGTCAGGTGTGATACGGGTGGATGCTGTGACAGAAGCACCAAGGAGGTCAATAGATTGCTTCCTCAAAAAGCGGGTGTTACGTTCCTGATTTAGCAAGAGTGTCTGTTGCTAAGGATCACATGGAATCTCCATCTCAAGAATGACAGCTATAGGAACAAGGTCCTTCATCTTGTAGGCAGCTTGAAAACATTTCTTAGCCTCCTTCACAGCCTCCATCGAAGGAGGCGCAATGAGGAGACCACGTACGTGAGGATGGTGGTGAAGATGTAAGCTGTACCTCTTGAAAAGAGGGGCGGGCCTGCGTCACTCTGCACGTTCCCGGCACGTGTCAATGTGCTAGTGATCTCCTAGTTCTAGCATTGCTTCAAGCTGTGCGAAGCCTTGCTCAGGATTGCTTCAAGGCATACAAGGCCTTACGCAAGTGCCAAACCTTGTCACCAACCTCAAACCCTGGTGGCTGGACCATGTAGATGTACTCCTCTAGACTGGTATGTAGGAGTACGTTGTTCACTTCCAGTCATGGTGAGCAAGAACTCCAAACAGAGCGCGCACGGTGTTCATTCGGCCAACGGGTGTGAAGGTGTCAGTGAGATCCACTCCCTCAACCTATGAGAATCCCTTGGCCGTGAAACGAGCCTTGTACCAATCGAATGTGCAATCATGCCTTACCTTCTTGCAAAAGACTCACTTGGCCCATGCAACATTTTCCCTAGGAGGGAGGTCGACAAGCTTATGGACACTGTGCTCTCGGATGAATTTCAGCTCATCCTCACAAGTAGCACGCCACAACTCTGTGTCGTGAGCCAAGAGTGCCTCCTTCAATGTGCTTGGATCAGGCGCCGTCAAGGGAGAGCTCAAGGTGGCTAAGACACATGCCTCTCGACTCTGCCTGCCTACGACCAGATCTGTTGTGACATTGCAAACGACTGAGAAATCTCCTGAGACTAACTCATGACCAACAGGACATGTTGGGTGCACCTTGACGTAGTTTTCCTCAACACTTAGGCCAAATGCCTTTGTGCTGGGCTCGCCACTTTGGACACTGTGGTTCAGGCATCTAGGCACCGAGTCAACAGTCCCTTGGACCTTAGAGGCAAGTGGTTAGAGACAACCACTGGGATTGCGGGAGTAGCCAGATGCTGAGATGCTCACCTCGGAGCTATGGAGCAGGCTGCTGGACCACAACCACAAGGGGCTTGGGACTTGCAAGAAAGGGAAGAGGTTGCAGAAGGAGCATGGAAAGGTGCTGGCTCACATGTAAGATGAGCAGGTGGGACTAGAGATGCTATCACCGGCGTGTGATCAGGTGTGCGAGAGGGAACTAGCGCTAACACGAGATGAGGTGTACCAGAGGGGACAGACGATAGCACAGGATTTGCTTGCTAGAGGGGAGTACTGCTGGCACGGGATCAGGTGTGCTCGAGGGGACTGATACTGGCATGAGATCGAGTGTGCCGGTAGAGACCGATGAGGGTACTAGACCTACAACCACAATGGCTGGACCGTCACCAGCTAGAGAAAAGACCCCAAGTGAGAAGGTCCAATCAGACCCATCTATAGGATGAGATTCTCCCATCCGCTAGGAAGCCACACAGGTGGGAACATGGTCGGCGGCCAACGACACAATAGTGGACAGGTCGCGGTAGGTGAGAGCCTAAAAGAAGAGAGCATTTCGAGACTCGACAATGCAATGGCGAGTAGGATCCCAAAAGCACCAAGCCTTCGACCGGGGGGAGATACAAAGGAAGGAACACATGCAACCTGAAGGTGAGACCTTGGACCCCTACTGGTCCTCGGTGTACCAACCGCAGGTGAGAGATCCCCAAACACAAGCGATACGGAGATTGTCACGATGGCCAAACCATAGCTCGTCTGGTGTCACGTGGTTCGGAAAAGGACCATGCGGCAGGTGGTTTCTGAACCACATCATATAGGTGAATTTCTCAAATAAAAAAGACTCTGGAAGACCGCACTCAATCCGCATGGCACGGATCGCATCCTCCATGGTGCGGTTCCAATGCTCAAACACACCATTTAGTTGTGGTATGGCGGGAGCAGAAAGCTAGTGAAAGACACCGTGCTTAACAAAGTAGGCATCCAGTTCACCTAGAAACTCACCACCATGATCCAAGTGGAACGTGTGAAAGGTGTGATGAGACTGGTGCTCGGCCATCACCAGCCAGAGGCGGACTGCCAGGGCGACATCGCTCTTGTGGTGGAGGCTATAGACCCATCGCACGCGGTGAATTCATCAGACAGGGTGAGAATGTATTGGCCTCGATCTCAAAGGAACTCTACTGGGAAAGGACCGAGGAGGTCTGAATGGACCAACTCCAACGGGTGTAGTGCCCAAGAGGTGGATTTAGGATAAGTGCAACGATGCATCTTACCCTGAGCGAAAAAAAGATGTAGCTTGTCTTAGATGGCTTCTCAAAGGAAGCCACATCAAGACCAAGGGTGCGATGTGTCCGAATGAGCTTGGACATTGTGTCCAAGCTCACGTGACAGAGGCGGCGATGGAACAAGTGCTGGTGCATAGAGGAGAGTACACCAGTCAGAAACACTCATACAGAAGAGGATGAGGAATGAGGCACAGAGGGAGGGCGGCGAGCAACGCAGTACAAGTCATCTATGACAGACACATGGAGGACAACAACATGACTATCACAGGTGGAAACAGTGGATGATTCAAGAGAGTGTCCAACAGAGAGACCCATCTGTATGTAAGCATGAACAGACAACAGGATCAGTTGTAGAGCACGAACGTAAGGCACGTGAGAGATTTAAGGGGCTCAATGCACCTTCAAAGCACACAACCCCAACACCCGTGGCGGGCAAAGAATGACAAATCATGTGCGCTCAGATTGAACAGACCCAAGAGGACCAAGGAAAACGAAGTTGGCTTGGCAACAGGTCATGTAGCAAGTGGCATCAGAGTGTCAATCGGAGTAGCAACAGGTCATGTAGCAAGTGTCATGTGCCACTCGCCCTGCGACCTGTCGTCAACATCAAGCACCGGGCCACAGTTCACTCCGTAGCTGCTGGGTGCTCAGTAGGGATGACGGATTCAAGACAAACAGCAAAAATCTGCGACNAAGGCACGTGAGAGATTTAAGGGGCTCAATGGACCTTCAAAGCACACAACCCCAACACCCGTGGCGGGCAAAGAATGACAAATCATGTGCGCTCAGATTGAACAGACCCAAGAGGACCAAGGAAAACGAAGTTGGCTTGGCAACAGGTCATGTAGCAAGTGGCATCAGAGTGTCAATCGGAGTAGCAACAGGTCATGTAGCAAGTGTCATGTGCCACTCGCCCTGCGACCTGTCGTCAACATCAAGCACCGGGCCACAGTTCACTCCGTAGCTGCTGGGTGCTCAGTAGGGATGACGGATTCACGACAAACAGCAAAAATCTGCGACTTGTCCAACCACTCTGTACAGTCAGGCCCCAAGTCATCACATGCACTCGACGCTCCTCAACACGCATCATCATGGGCCACAAACCCTATAGTACAAGTAGAATGTGGACCACACAGTTGTTTCAGCATACTTGTAGCTCCCTCAGTATGGGACGTGAGAAGATAATGAAGCTTCCTGACGATGCATTCGCGAGGGTCTCCGGCATGAACATCATCGGAGGCGGGTCGAGGGTGAGTTGTCGCCGTGGTCCCGTGGTCCGTCTTGGTGGCGCTGGAGGCAGCCATCCAGTGGGTATGTATGGTTGGATGGACTCATATGATCCATGTTAAGTCAAGGGGTTGTTTGCACTCTGTGTAGCAACGTGTGCTCCTGTATTTGTAGTTGTGGACAAAGCGTCAACTTCGACCACCTGACTATTGGACGTTGATACTACTCCTGCTACTGCTGCTGCTGCCCCTTACCACGACTCCATTTGCCATATTACCGTGTGTAGTAGTGGTTACATCCCGGGAGGAAGGCGATGGAGAGGAGGGTGAAGAAGAGTACTGAGGAGGGAGATGTCGTCCGTGAGGCAGGCGTCTCGGCAACCAGCGGACTCACCTGATGAGCCTGGGCTGCCTCACGTGCGGCCGTCCACTGCAAGTATTACTCATGGGCCCAAGAAAGGGGTTCCAAGGAGTCCGACAGCTTGGTGACAATCGCCTTGTCAAAGTAGGTGAACATGCGGATGAATTTGTTGGCCTGAGGGTGAGTGTGCACCCTGGAGGGTCCCTAGCAGTGGCTGGTTCACACCACCAACTGTTTTTGGAGAGACTGAAACTATGGAGGCAACTGGTTCCAAGGATGGCAAAATCTGGTCAGAGAGTGAGGCAATAGTTTTGTCCTCAATTGGATGGGAATTAACACTTTATCAAGGCTCACAAGCAGTGGCATTTCATAGCCACTGATCTAAGCTTTCCAGAACACCAAAGCATGCCAGATTTGGAGCTTCCTAGCAGATTCTATGGCTTCTAGAGTGCTCCTTGGTAGGCTGTCCTTTTCCCACCTAGGAAGGCATCCCTTCCCTCCTCTAGAAGCTTCTGCCCCTTCCTAGATTCCTCAGCTTGCTTCTAGTAGGAGGGAAGGTGTCCAGAAGACCAAGACACCTCTAGATGCCTTGTAGGACAAGTCACCCCTTCTAGAAGGTGTGCCACCTTCCTGGACCCTCACCTGGCCTTCTAGAAACTTAAAGAGGAACTCTAGAGGTTGAGCTAGCTTCATGGCATCTATTTTCCACCTCCCTTGAGGCAGGGCAGAATTTCATCTTGTGGAACTTGAACCCGGGCCCCTGCCTCTAGAGGTGGACACCATTAACCACTTAGCCACTGAGGCTTGTCTTATTGGTGTTCCTTTTTGGAGTCACTCCTGCCATGGTGAGGAGCATCATTCCAACAATCTCCCCCTTGCGCATCACCCATGGCAGTCGTCCATGCTCAACCTATAACTGAGGAGACTTTCTCCTCATGGGAGGCGAGCTTACATTTTATTGCTCCCTCCCACTCAGCCCCATCCTTCTTGTGCAGTGCCTCCTTGAGGCTCCTCTTGCGCGAACCCAGTCCAAATGCCCTTGTCGGCATAATATCTTTTTTGTCCTTCTTCGCACACGGCTGCTCGTGCGGGGCTCTTGAGGTGGTTGTTGTTGTTGCTGTCCCCTTTTGGCGCCATCCTCTCCAAGCGCCTGCTCCCCCTCTCTTGGAGACCTTGGAGACATCGGTCGGTTCCCCGCCTCCACGTCCATCTCCGGTGCTTCAGATTCCTCATCCGAACTGGCCGGAACAAATTGTGCCGTTCGCCCATCCCTCGGGCGATCGTGTCCGGCTGGTGCTGCTGCGAGGACGTCACCCTCATTCACGTCCTATGGCGTCTCCCCCTCAAGGAGTGGCATCCACTCCCCCCTCTTGGAGAGACCTTCCTCCTTGTCTGTCCAACGGTTTTTCTCGTCGAACGTGACGTTGCGACTCCGCACAATCTGCTGCCTCCTTGGGTCAAAGAGCCGATACGCCTTGCTTCCGCTCTCATATCCAAGGAAAATACACCGGCGGGTACGCGGGTCCAGCTTGCTCCGTCCCTCACGTGCCTGCACCATTGCATGTGCAACACAACCAAACGTGCGGAGGTGACCCACTGCCGGCTTCCTCCCGCTCCACACTTCTTGTGGCGTCTTCCACGCATTGCTCTCCTTGTCCTTCAGCGGCTTGGTCGGCATGAGATTCATGATGTACGCTGCTGTCCTTGCCGCCTCCGCCCAATACCGTTGTGTAAGGCCGGCGTCGCTCAACATGGATCGCACCATGTTAAGGATAGTGCGATTCGCTCTCTCTGCGACGCCATTCTGTTGTGGGGAGTGTGGAGTTGTTTTCTGCCACTCAATCCCCTTGCTCTTCATCCACGCAAGGCACCCCGCATATTCACCGCCATTGTCACTCCGGAACGCCTTCACCTTCAACTCTGTTTGCCGTTCCACATCAGCCACAAACTCTTGCATGCACACAAGGACCTCACTCTTCCGCTTCATTGGGTAGAGGTAGAGTTTCCGGCTGTGGTCATCGATGAAGGTGAGGAAGTAGCGAGCTCCGCCGATGGAGCTCTCAAGCGGTCCACACACATCTGTGTGTACCAAGGCCAGTTTTGCCGATGCACGCGTCCCCTTGGCGACAAACGGCTGCCGAGTTGATTTGCCAATGATGCATGGCTCACACACGGTCTCCTTGGTTCCTTCAAGGCCGCTGATTTGGAGACCCCGCACCACTTTCCTTTTAGCCATCTCCTTCACTGTTGATGGAGAAATGTGGCAGAGTCAGCGGTGCCATAGGTCCAGGTCTCCTCCGTCCTTCGTTGCAATATTGGCGGCGTTGGACCCCACCCGGCTGCTGAGGATCTTCGCGCGTAGCAGGTACAAGTCCTCCTCCCTCTTGGCACGCGCAATCACCTCACCTTTGCCCTTTTTGCGGATGACGGCCTCTAATTTGTGAAGAGCACCTCAAGTCCCTTGTTAGTAAGGCGGCTGACGGAGAGCAGGTTTGCCCCAAAGTTAGGCATATGCAGCACATTGTAGATTGTGCTCGTGACAGGTTTTCCATCCACAATTGACTCAATGCGGACGTTACCCTCACTGTCGGCCACCTCTGTTTTTCCATTGGCCACCGTCATGCGTCTCTCCGAGGCACCGTAGGTGACAAATGCCGCCCTGTTGCATTGCGTGTGGCGGCCTGATCCGGAGTCGATGACGGCAACTCCCGGATCCTTCAAGTTGGTGGAGTTGTACGCCATAAGGGCGTGCTCATCTTTCTTCCCGCCCCGCTGCGACCGATCTGTTTTCTTCTTAGGACAATTGCGCGCGTAGTGGCCCTCCTTGCCGCAGTTGAAGCACTCCTCCTTCTTGTCACCCTTCTTAGTGCCCTGTTTGGCACCCTTCCACTTGTCGCCGCGGCCTCCACTTTGAAGATGAACTGTGTAAGCTGAACTTGATGCCGCTGCATTCTCTCGACCGCCACGTCGCATCCACTCTTTGCGCACGTACTCAGCAACCTTCGGGTACTTCAGCTCGTCGGAAGGCCAGCCACCAAGGACTGTGATCATGGGACTCCAACTGTCCGGCAAGGCCAGAAGGAGGATCATAGCTTGCAACTGAGAGTCGACCTCCCAACCTGTGACCACGCACTCCGCTGCGAGGGACTCAATCTGCTGCATGATCTCCATGATTTTGTCGCCTTCATTGGCTCGGAGGGTGACGAGCCGTTTGAAGATGAAGAGCTGATTGGCAAGGTTGCTTGACTGGTAGATGGAGCAGAGTTTTGACCATGCGTCCGCGGCCAGGGTGCATCCTTGGATGTGCCCAAGTTGTGGTGGGCATAACGCGGACACAAGGAGCGCCAATGCCTTTTTGTTGCGCTTCTTGTATGCCTCCTTCACCTCAGCCGTTGCAGTCTCCAGCGGAGCAGTCTCATCACCTTTTACGAGCTCAAGCAGTCCCTTGTCGTCGAGGAAGACCTCAAACTGCCACCTCCACAAGGCAAAGCCTGTCCCATCAAACTTAAGGACAGCGCGGTTGCTCTCTTGCTCGCTAGATGCCATGTCTTGCTGTTGGGAGCATGAAATCAAGCTGGCTTTGAACCCCTTAGAGGCGTGGGCCCATAACCCTTTGTTGGCTTGAGGGTGAGTGTGCACCCTGGAGGGTCCCTAGCAGTGGCTGGTTCACACCGCCAACTGTTTTTGGAGAGACTGAAACTATGGAGGCAACTGGTTCCAAGGATGGCAAAATCTGGTCAGAGAGTGAGGCAATAGTTTTGTCCTCAATTGGATGGGAATTAACACTTTATCAAGGCTCACAAGCAGTGGCATTTCATAGCCACTGATCTAAACTTTCCAGAAAACCAAAGCATACCAGATTTGGAGCTTCCTAGCAGATTCTATGGCTTCTAGAGTGCTCCTTGGTAGGCTGTCCTTTTCCCACCTAGGAAGGCATCCCTTCCCTCCTCTAGAAGCTTCTGCCCCTTCCTAGATTCCTCAGCTTGCTTCTAGTAGGAGGGAAGGTGTCCAGAAGACCAAGACACCTCTAGATGCCTTGTAGGACAAGTCACCCCTTCTAGAAACTTAAAGAGGAACTCTAGAGGTTGAGCTAGCTTCCTGGCATCTATTTTCCACCTCCCTTGAGGCAGGGCAGAATTTCATCTTGTGGAACTTGAACCCGGGCCCCTGCCTCTAGAGGTGGACACCATTAACCACTAAGCCACTAAAGCTTGTCTTATTGGTGTTCCTTTTTGGAGTCACTCCTGCCATGGTGAGGAGCATCATTCCAACAGAATTCCATGTGGATCCCTACACTGATGGTGTGTGGGGTCCACAGCTGGGAGCCGCCGACGGTGCTGAAGCAAGTGTAGATACACATGGCTTCCCATGTGTAGGCTGCCACTAGCTGAGAGGGACCCTGCCGAAGGGCGCTGAACTCCTGGAGACGTGTCGCCATTGTCACACGGGTCCCAGCTGCTGGCAGGGTCAGGACCAACTCCCAGTCGCGGCGGGAGTTCGATCCGGTGCGTGTACCTGGGGCTCCTAAGAATGGACGGAATTCGACAACAACGTCCTAGGACATGGCATAGAGCAAGCCGCACATGGCTCTCACTGGAGCCCGTGCCCGGTGAGGGCTATCTGATGTTGGTTCAAGTAGTATGGCCAAATATGTTAGAAGATTCTGCCCCTTGCCATGGCTGTCGTGGATCGATTCCCTGGTTTGGCCACTGGAGAGTGGTCGACCATCTGATCTGATTGTAGATTGGGATTTCTTGAAAATTTTCATGTAAGATCAAGCCTTGAAGTTCTTGATTTGAGTGAGTATTCAGAAAGACAGCCCCGCCCGAAGGTCGGGTGGTCGGCGGGTGGAATCTGGGTCTGCGTCATGGGTGACGAGATAATTCCACCGCGGTGGTCCGAGTTCGGCTTCAACGGGCTCCAAAGGCACAATGGCAATGAAGGAAGGGATGTGGATGGTTTCCTGGACCAGGGTGAGTCTCCCCCCATGTTGGAGTGATGGGAAGGGAACTTCGACAAGCCACCATCGAAGCGCCTTCCGTCACTCTCGTTTGTGGGCATGATGGGCGGCTCCACCATGGGTTACTTCGATGGCCATAGCAGAGGCTCTACTGCTCCATTTTGGGCATGCTTGGATGCGTTGGAAATTTCTGATCACAGGCTATAAGAATCAGATGTAATCTAATTAGAAAAACAGAAATTCTCCCTTCAATGGAGTGCAACTGCTTGCAACTCTTTTTCTGCCCATTCTGGACTGTGATCCTTGGACTCCACACTCTTCCACCTAGTTGTGCATTGGCCACCAAAGCAGCGTCAGGATGCTCCACAGAAGGCCAGGCATCCTTGAGGGTGCTTCCACAATCTCCTAGGGTGACTGCCAGAACAGATTCCTGACAAAATGCCCTTCGCATCAACCCACACCCAGAAGAGGGTCAAATTCAATATCGTTGTCGTGGCATGGTGGTGGAGTCTCGAAGTCCTTCGGCCGCCGATCCATGGGAAGGGCGACCTCTGGGACACGCTCAAGCGCACATGGAATCGTAAGCCCACCGAAGGACACACCAGGAGAGCAGCGTGGAGAGAATAGAGGTGCAGACAATCTTCAGTCTTGTGCAGGAATGGTCCATTGACCCAACTAGAGACGACTCATATGTCGATGGCCTCTGGTCGCCAGAAGCCAGAAGCATGATGACTAGGCACTCAAGGGCCTCGTAACTGCTGCTGTCGGCCATCACTATCATCACTTCTGTTGTCGTCTCCAGTCGGTCGCCACTGCTGCACGCCCTTAAGCTGCACATCCTTTTGCAAAACGTCCTGTTGTGGTGCTCCAGCTATAGCTGGCGAACGCTAATGCATGCTCTATAGCATGGCAAAATCTCCTCCAGGGTGGCCGCCTGGACTGATTGTTGCTTTTGGATGTCCTCCTTCACCTGGAACAAGGAGCCGATGGCCTAGGAGCGAGGACTGGAGGGATCAGCTGGGGAGCCTGAGCTAGAGAGCTCAGCAAGTCCCTTCCCCTCATCTTGGCGCAATGCCATGTGGGCTGCTGGGTAGGGCAGAATGCACAAGTGGTCAAATGGGCAATCCAATTGCGGCTCTTGAGGATTTGAAATGTTAGCAAAAATTGATGTCTCAACCACAACTTGGCAAAGCATTGGTGATGATTTCATCACCCAGAATGTTGATGTCAACATTAATGTTGTCCAAACACAGGAAAACTTGGAGCGATGATGCAGAAGGATATTTCAATGTAGTGGTGGTGGTTTTGCAGTTTTATCTTACCAGTTAAAAAACATCACGTTTTTCTTGTCTGCCCAAAACTCCCCAAAGTTCTAGGTCTGAAATGGAGTTTTCATTTATTGTCAGCTACATGACACCAAACGAAGCGTGAATTGATGTGTTAGAGGGCTCATGACTAGAGCTTTTCAATGAACCCTCACATGCCCAAAATGGTGTTCAATTGTAGCAGTCCCGCTCTCAGACGTCCCGGGGGGTGCTAAGTGTGACCTGAAATCAAACTCCAAAGAAGCTTCACGGGCGGTCCAGCACCACCATGAGCTTGAACTGCTAGTGGACACAGTTGGGCAACCCATCGCTGCCTCCATGGTGATGGCATGATGATGCAACTTCAGCTTTTATTGCAATGATGTATCTGCAACTGCTGTGTGCTACGGTGGGTCACCATGGCCTGGTGGGTCCTCCTAGGACCCGTTGCTGTAGCTGTGACTTTCACTGCTGCTGCCACTGGGTTGTCTCTGCTGTGCAGCTCAGCAAGGGATGCCTTGATGCTCTAATACCATAAGAAGCTACCTGAAAGATTCCTAGCACTGCTGCTACTGATGGGGCAACGCTTTCCAGTCAGCAATCGCAGTAGCACAAAGGGCGGGTGCGGAAACAACAATAATTGAGCTAGGAGAGACGCTCAGAGTTTCATAAGCACAATAGATTCAATGTGTAGAGAAAAATGACAACTGACAAGCACAGATCACAAGTACCTACCGCGGCACATGGCGGATGACGCACACGGCAGTGTCAGTCTCTCCTATGTCTGGCCCAAAATCCCTATTTTGGCCGTAACTCTGCGCACACGCATCACAACGCATCACCGCCGGAAACTAGAGATGCAGAATCTTGCGACAGACAATACCAGTCACACTCACAAGTCTGGCATTGATAGGTGGACACACAACACAAAACGAACAAATCAGCTCAAGAGGTAGTCCACCGAGAAAACTCTAGCGACTGTAGAAAACCTATAGAGCACCCCAGCAAGCACCTGGGACGCTATCGAGGAGCTGTCTAGGAGCTGCTGGTGGGTGGAGCTACTAGCCGTCGGTGCTCCAGCACCAGTTGAGTCTGCATCAAGAATCTGCATGAGCATGGAAACGGCCGAGTGTTCATAGTAATTTTTACACATAGACGAGAAAGACACACATTCACAACAGGCACATGGCACGCTGCGCAGCCGTACGGTCTGATTTAAAAGGAGACGCGCAGTTCTTTCTGTGATGATAGTGTTCATTATTAGAAGGAAGTGCGCCATTTTAGAAAAGCTGTCAACCATGAAGAGGATGGTTTCGTATCCCTTGGAAGTGGCTAGCATTCCCGTCACAAAATCCATGCTCATGCCGACCCACGGCTCCATTGGGATAGGTAGTGGATGGAGTAGACCGGGTCGCTTTGTGTGACGAGGTTTTTGTCCCTGATAGGAGTCACATGATTTGCAGAATGCTGACACTTCAGTCTACATCTTGTCCCACCAGTAGTATTTTTCTAACCTTTTGAATGTCTTGTCCTCGTCCAAGTGTCCACTTGTACCGGTGTTGTGGTATTGCTCCAATAGAGTTTTCTGTATACTCAAATTTGGTGGAATGACGGCCTGGCAAGTGAATCACCTTCGTCAGTAGGGGTCAGTGAACTAGAACTTGGTCTTTTCATACCTGATGATCTCCACGTAACCATTTGTGAAAAGCCTCCTGAGGTACGGGTCTCTTTGGAAAAGCAATACGTTTATCTCAGCAATAAAACCCGGTCACCGACTTAGAGCATCCTCCGGATTAGGTTTTCCAGGTGAGTACTCGATGTCGTAGTCAAAGTTGGCCTCAAGGAACTCCATCCATTGAGTTTGTTGACAGCTCAGATTTGGTGGAATCTTGATGTACATCAAGGCATGATGGTCGGTGTGGAAGACACATCATCGGCATTCCAAGTACCACTGCCATGTCTTGAATATGTGCACAAACACGAGCATTTCCTTCTCGTGCATTGCGTAGTTGAGCTCAGGCCCGCGTAGTTTTTTCGACATGTACATGATCGCTTGTTCTCCACTGCCATTTTCTTGGAGGACAACAGCTCCAATGGCTCAATCAGACGTGTCGTTGGCCATGATATAGTCCACTGTTGGATCTTCCAATCGTAAGGCTGGCACTGAGGTTAGAGCGTTCCTCAAAGCGTTGAACGCTTGTTATTCACTGTCCCCCCAATTCCACTTGGTGGTTACACCCAAGTGACCTCTTCACTTTGTGCACACACACATCATCACTACAGGTGATTTACTTGGACTAACGCTCTTGGGTGTAATGCCAGTACAAACATCGTGGAGGATACAATGCTGGATCTTCAGCAAAGTGTCAGAGCGTCTGCACCTACATGTTTTTAAAACTTGATTTCAGAGATCATTGTGACATTCTTGGTTCATTTGCACCATAAGATAGAGTACACACATTATTCGGGTATAAGCATCCACATACGCTCGTGGCCGATATAATTACAGTGATTTAGTCTGTGCATGTGATGGATAGGCGATGCTGGATTTCTGGTCCCTCGGGACCACTCAACCAGGTTATCCCGACGTGTGAGAAACCACCGGAAGCTCACTTGCTTGCTGGTGTGGTTCAATTCCTGGGTGGCATGTGAGCCCCACGTTGAGTGCCTTGAGTGGGTGGCCCGGTAAACCAGCGATTATCAACTAGTTGCTCCATTACTCTACTTACTCATTGAGTTATCGTCTTTTCTTAATCTGTGGAACGTTCCGCTCCATCCATGGCTTTGTCTCGCTCTCTTACTTGACAGGTGGGTTACCCCTAGGAACCTTTCGCTGTGTACACCTCTCAAGTTTTTGCGACTTGCTCATTTGGGCACCGTGACATTGGACGGCCAATTAGCATAATCACCCTCATATGGCATGTCTTTACAGTTGTCATGAGGGAGAAAGACACGCAAGTGACCTCTTGACTCTGTCCACACTCACATTATCACAGTGGGTGACTAAGCTGAAGTGAAGCTCTCAAACACAGCGTCAGCACACACCCAATAGACTATGTACTGCTGGCCTCTCAGCCGAGTACAAGAGTGGTTCCTAGAAACTGCTGGGAAGCTTCCTTGCCTTGCTGCTGCTGATGCGGCAACACTGTCTAGTCAGCTGGCGCACTAGCAAGCAAGCAGGTGCATGGAACAGCAAGGGTTAGGCTAGGGATACGTCCAAGGTTTCATAAGCTCCAATAGCTTAGTAACGCAGACATCGATGGCATTGGAAAAGCACACACTGTAAACACATGCCGTGGTGCATGGCAGGTAACACACGTAGCAATGTCAGTTTGCCTTAAAACCGGTCCAAAACCACAATTTTGACCATAACTCTGTGTACAGGCATCCGAGCATAACACCGTCTGAACCTAGATGTACAAAATCTCCAGCCGAACACTACGACTAGTGACACGTACAGGTAAAACATCAATTGGTGGACACACAATGCAAAATATGCACATCGGGCTCGAGAGCCAGTCCACTGAGAAAATCCTAACGGCTGTAGACATACTGCAGAGCAACCCAAGAAGCACCCGGGAGATCGTGGCAGCTGTCTTCTAGCTGCTAGTGGATAGAGCCACCACTTTTCTTTTATCTGGTGCCAACTAGATCTGCATCAGGGATCTATATGAGCATAGACATGGCGGAATGGTCATAGTAATCTGTACAAACGGAGATAACTCATATCACAACACTACCCCATGATCTGATGTTACGCATATCCATACACATAAAGCACTGATAGAGGTGCGTAACCAGATGCTGAACAGTCCATACTCACACAATCCACTCTCAGCCACTCTCACGTAAGGGGGAAAATCGGATAGAAGAAATGACCCGTACGAACTTTCAGCGTGCCTGTACCTTGGTCAGGAAATTAGTTAGCTACATGTCCATGCCGACCCAAATGACGGAGATCATCCGTCTCTCGAGAATAACATGTACAAAATGATGCTGGACAGCAACATGCTTCGTGCGTGCATGAAAAACGCTAGATTTCTCTACAATGGAAAGAGCACTCTAGGTGTGAGAGTGCAAAACAATGCAAGGCACTCACACAACTCATGAAACAGACGCTGTAGCCACACCACCTCAGCAGCCCCAGCTCCCAGCGCAACATGTTCTAGCTCACATGAAGGAAGTTCGATACAATCCTTCTTGTTGTTGTGCCATGACACAGTGGTGCCATCCAGGAACATGGAGCCTGCCTGAAAACGCCAACAGGTCTCCACACCAAGTCACTGTCTGTGTAGCCATCGACCACCACCAAACACTGTCATCCAGAGCAGAGTCCAATATACCATGTGGAAATCATGTATGGCACCACTCGCACAGCTGCATGAAGGGCTCTTGTCTGAGGACAGTACAAGAACTGTGCAATGAGGTTGACGACAAAGTCGATGTCGGGTCGAGTGATAATGGCCAAGTACATAAGAGAGCCAATGAGTCGCAAGTATAGGTTACACCCACAGTCTCCCCCAATGATAATAGATCATCCACCTTCAGGGAATCCTATCCGTGAGGTGTGATGGAAATGAAGGCTATGGGAACTGCACCAAGGAGGTCAAGAAAACACTGCCCCACAACACGGACGTAACATGCTTGATGCATCAAGAGTATCCGTCGTTGATGATCACGTACAATATTCATCCCAGAAAGCGCGGCTGCTGGACCAAGGACCTTGGTCCAGCAGCTGTGTTTTTCTGTAGGCAGCATGAAGGACTCCCTTGGCCTCCTTCACATCCTTCATCAACGGAGACGCAATCAAGAGGTCATCCATGTAGACCAAGATGGCAGCAAAGCTCTCAGCTGTACTTCTGAGAAAAAGGGACAGGTCTGTCAGAGAAAGTGCAGCTCCATGAGTGTCATGGGAAGAGGAGAGCTGAGGGACAATGGAGAGCACTATACACGGGCCTGAGGGGCGAGCACGTTGTGACAGATGGCAAAGATGATGCAACTGGGTGCGGTGTGAATGGATGAGTACTGAGAGAGATTTAGAGTAACAAAGCAGCGTGATGACAGTCTGAGGAAGATGTATTGGGAGCAGAGCCGAGGCACGGGCTGCGAGGCCCTAGTGCTAAGGCACGGGCCGGGAGAGTGAAAGGGCTGTTGTGACAAAGCACGGGCCAACAAGAAGATGAAGCATTGAGGAGGGCCGCAGCGTGGATACGTGTGCCAAGATTATCGTGATGCATGTGATGTGGCCACACATGTGCGGGCACTAGCAATGAAAGCAGAGATGATGATCACTATGATGAATAGTTGTGATGAATGGTGGTGGGCCATGAGGCCGAGCCGAGTGGGGGAAGGGCGTAAGCCTGGGCTGGGAGGATTTAAGATTAATGATTGGAGAATATGACCACAAAGGGTAAAGAACAGATACAAGATACCAGGCGTTACATCCTAGGTCTACTCCTACAACTATTGTCCTATGGCGGTCCGTACAAGATGCATAACCGGAGCTGCTTTGTGGCTCCAGCTGCTTGTGGTGAGAGTGGAATCGAGAAGCTACTCCACAGACGACACCAAATGTCCACCCCAACATTCTTGGCACTGACACAGGTGTTGGTTGGCACGTGGTGGGTACCAAGGGGCTCAGAAACGGATAGCCCACCAGTGCTTTTGTTGAATGAGGAGAATCCAGCAGTCAGGAAGGCACGGAGTCGATAGAAGACCACTAGCTGATGTGCGGTGGACCCGTTCTGGAGTGAGGGGATGGAGGTCAGTGGCCACACTTTTGCTCTTGCGTGGAGGAGAACGGGTTTGTGATGTTTTGCGGAAATGTTTCCTTGAGCAATGCTTAGAGTATTTATGTCTGCTTTCCAAGCATCGTGGTTCATCTTGGGTTCCACCTTCTGATCAGTGAGATACTTTTTCACAAGTTTGGCATCACTCTACACGTACGTGGCATGCGTTAGTGTGCAAGAAATCTCTTGGTTCTAGCACCAGGGTGACTGCTAAAGGCCATGCAAGGCCTTCCGTAAGAACCATACCTTGTCACTGACCTCAAACACAGGTGGGTGAACCATGTAGATCTCCTCTTCTAGAATTTCATGGAGGAACGCGTTGCTCACATCCATCTCTTTCAGCTCCCAGTTAGGGTGCACAACAACCCTGAACATGGTGCAAGCGGTGGTCATTCAACCAAGGGGTGCAAACGAGTCAGTGAAATCCACACCCTCAATTGGTGAGAACCCCTTGGCCTTCAAGCAGGCCTTGTAGCAATCCAGTGATTCGTCAGGCTTCACCTTCTTGCAAAAGACACACTTGGCCTGTACAGCCTTCAGTCCAGGCGGGAGGTCAAAAAGCTCAGACACCATGCTCACAGATGGCTCTCAGCTAATCATCACAAGCAGCATCTGTGAAAAATGCACCAATCTGCTCAACATGAATCCTGTTGAGTACAATTCCACTTTTTGTTTTCAACAGAAGGTGCTTGCAGACGGTGCTTTTTCTAGATTTTCTTGTCTAGATTCTTTTGACTCTGAAAAATGCAACAATGTGCTCAACTACTGAGCGGAGCGGGCCGAGCGGATAGCTTGGGCTAGGGCCTTTTCCTTCAATCCTATGACATACCAAAACTATTCTCAAATCCCTAAATGATTTCTCCTAGCTTGTGCACTAGTTGCAGTAACTGCCCCCATCCTGTGACAGTCAGGTCGTTTGCCCTCCTGTGCTTGTCCATCACAAACGATAAGGATTGGGCTGTGAATGGCAATGGCTGCTGGAGGAGGAAAGGGGGATCCTTGCCAGACCAAGCTCAAAATACAAACATACATTTTCTTTCGCACATGATATGGTAAGGGGTGAGGGTTAGGTGTTAGCTAAGCCAAGCACGGAAACCACAAGGATTTCCAGGTGTATGCTGAGGTATGATCACCACACCCTTGGCTAAGTGAATGAAATCATCACATGAAGAGTAAAGAAATGCTGTGAAAATTAATCTTTTGAAAATCCAGAAATGTGACTACTTCCGCAAACAACCTACTTATGGGAATGTGTATTATCTGACTGCTTTTGCTGTTCTTCTCTTTTTTCGTCCGACGATGAAAGAAAGACATGCTTGCGTATGGTTCCATTACAAGTTGAATTGTTTGCCAACCTTCCTTGTAACGTTGGGGATAAAAACTTAGACGTTTTGCAAAACGTCTAGGTTTTTTATTTCCTACTGTGTTCAATATGCGTGCTGTTATGGCATGGACCTTGCCACGTAAGTTCCATTACAAGTTGCATTGTTTGCCAACCTCCCTGGTAACGTTGGGGGCAGATCCCATTTAGCTGTGAGTGAGAGAAGTTAGCCTAGAAGAGTTCTGTAACAATGGAACCAAATAGATGAAGCAGAAAGATGTACCAAACTGTACAGAATCAGCTGAAACTGCAAGGTTCCCATCCAAGTTGTGTCACCAAAACATGTCATTATTTCCCTCATTGTTCTACATGCAAGTTGTGCATGTGCATTTTCCCTTTGACACCAGAGTGCTTCATTGTTCCTCTTCATCCTGGCAAAGTACATCTGCTCTCATCAAGTGGCTGATATGCAGGTATACGCCCAGTTATCAACTGACTGGCACCATCCCAGGATCGCTCACTATCCTCACAAATCTGGAGATACTGTAAGAAACCAATCGATTTTCGGTGAAAACCAGAGAGGGTTTTGAACACAATGCAGCCGGGTGATACGCCCCAAAGTCAAAGGTATTCTAGGGGGG
>SZWC01006943.1:71052-81445 GCA_023375785.1 Penium margaritaceum | reverse complement strand
AAGACAAGCCTTAGTGGCTTAGTGGTTAATGGTGTCCACCTCTAGAGGCAGGGGCCCGGGTTCAAGTCCCACAAGATGAAATTCTGCCCTGCCTCAAGGGAGGTGGAAAATAGATGCCAGGAAGCTAGCTCAACCTCTAGAATTCCTCCTTAAGGTTCTAGAAGGCCAGGTGAGGGTCTAGGAAGGTGGCACACCTTCCAGAAGGGGTGACTTGTTCTACAAGGCATCTAGGGGTGTCTTGGTCTTCTGGATACCTTCCCTCCTACTAGAAGCAAGTTGAGGAATCTAGGAAGGGCAGAAGCTTCTAGAGGAAGGAAGGGATGCCTTCCTAGGTGGGAAAAATGACAGCCTACCAAAGGCCACTCTAGAAGCCATAGAATCTGCTAGGAAGCTCCAAATCTGGCATGCTTTGGTGTTCTAGAAAGCTTACATCAGTGGCTATAGGATGTCACTGCTTGTGAGCCTTGATCAAGTGTGTTTTTCCAGTCAATTCAGGCCAAAACCATTGCCTCAATCTCTGACTAGTTTTCTGCCATCCTTGGAACCAGATGCCTCCACAGTTTCAGTCTCTCCAAAAACAGTTGGTGGTGTGAACCAGCCATTGCTAGGGACCTTCCAGGGTGCACACTCACCCTCAGGCCAAGAGCAACCCCATGACTAGTGCGACAATAGATCCCCACGCTGATTTCCGGGGCACCGGATGTTCTGGATTGGGGGCACCCTGTACATGAGTTCCTCATCCTGGGGAATGGCCATGCATGACAATGGCAGCTGGTGGTCCTATCCAGGAGGTACTGCAGCGGATTGGGCTGTTTGTGTCTGACCGACCGGCATGTGGAGACCAGGCCTTCAAAAGCCTTGGCCGGCGGGTCCTTGTGGTCATGGGCATCCAAGAATCGCGCGCTCTCCAATGCTCATGTGTCCAGTGCACTCCTGCATCTGTGTTCTTTACTACGAGTACACAAGCGGTATCTGCTGTGGTCACCGACTGGTGCCTCGGCCTAGGGACCCCGGCAGTGGTCCTTACCACACCCTAATTACGACTTGTGAAACCCGTGGTGGAAGATTGGGAGGGGGGGGAGGGGTAGGGTAGCACTGGGCTCCCTGGCGTGCAAGGATGGAAGCTCATTGTCTGTAAAGTTCTCTTTTGAGCATGTTGCAAGGATTGTGGAGCGAGAAAAGCTGCCTGGGGTATGCGAATCTGCGGTCGAGCAAAGAGGTGAGCCTCACCGTGACAGCTAGTAAGGGTCGATTCCACAAAGGAATCAACTCCTGTGATGACTCAAGAGACTTCTGTCACCAGGAGTCGTCTCTCGGCTCTCCTTTGCACCTAGGTGGGGGGTGGCCACTCCTATGCGCAAAAGTGAGCGGGTGTGTTTGGCTCTTCCCCCCACGTAGCAGCGCTTGTCGTTGTTGCAGCGGTACCTATGCGGCCTGTTCCTGGGGTGGCTGCTGATGCTACTCCAACAGTACCTCTCGTCGCTGTTGCTGCTCTTGCGGTAGCTGCTGCTGCGGGACTGCTGCAGCTGCTGCTGTGGTTGATTCTGTTGCTGTTCTGATAGCGGCCGCTGCTGTGGGTCTTGCGCCTGCCGCTGTTGTTGCTGATGTTTTTGCTTCTACTGTTGTTGCTCTTGTTGCAGCTGGAATAGTCGGGTTGCAGTTACAGATCAGCTGCTGCTACGGAAACTTGTGTTGTTGATGCCGTTGCGGCTGCTGCAGTTGCTATAGCGACAGCCCAAGCAGGTGCAGTGGGTGCTACAACTACTGCAGTTTGACAGTGACAGTGGAACTGACGGCTGACTCCTAGCGGATGTCGCGCTAGCTGACGGCTGGCACCATCCTGCTAGCAGAAAGGTGCTAAAGGATGCGCTATGTGGCTGGCAAAGGCCACGCTGGCAGCAGACGCCTAGCGCAGGTCACCAATAGCTGTCCGCGAATGACAGCATGGTAGAAGGCTGGGTGGACGCAGCAGGCTATCTGACTGCTGTGTGCCAGCCAGCTGATTTCCTGTGCACGAATGCCAACTTGCAGGCTGGAAGGTTGCTAGGGCACTGGCAATATGCACTCTAGTGGTTTGCTGATGCTGCCATGAGAACTAGCTGCCTGTGCACGAGGGCACACAGGAAGCTAGTCATNGCTGACGGCTGGCACCATCCTGCTAGCAGAAAGGTGCTAAAGGATGCGCTATGTGGCTGGCAAAGGCCACGCTGGCAGCAGACGCCTAGCGCAGGTCACCAATAGCTGTCCGCGAATGACAGCATGGTAGAAGGCTGGGTGGACGCAGCAGGCTATCTGACTGCTGTGTGCCAGCCAGCTGATTTCCTGTGCACGAATGCCAACTTGCAGGCTGGAAGGTTGCTGGGGCACTGGCAGTATGCACTCTAGTGGTTTGCTGATGCTGCCATGACAACTAGTTGCCTGTGCACGAGGGCACACAGGAAGCTGGTTATTGGGTAGCATTTGCTAGCGGATGCAGATGGCTTTTGGTTCTTTCAGTTAGCATTTGTTGAAGATTTGCCCCTCTGCATGCCCAAGTGCGGCGCGGGGAGGTGCCGACGGGCCGCCAGAGAGAGGAAAATCCTCGTCGACGGATCTGGCGACTTGAGGATTGCTCGGATCCTAAAATGGAGAATTGCCCCTGAAAGTTGACAAGTTGCTGAATCTGGTGGAAGTTGTTTCACCGGAGTCGGACTAGTAACGAGGGAGATATGGGCTTCCAAATTTTGGGTGTGCGCGGTGGTTCTGGGAGCCGGCCGCGGTTCGACTTCCGGTGAATAATTGACCGGAGCGAGTAACAAAAATGCTATCTGGGGATTTTGCTCCGGAAGGACTGCCGAGGTGTCCGGTGGATGATCCGCCGGATTTCAGGAGTGCAGTTTGTTATTGAGGGCCAAAATCCTGGCTCGGAGTCCGAAACTCAGTAGTACAGTTTGTTACTCGGGGACTTCGTCAAAATTCCGACTGAAGGTCCGCGAACAGGTTTCGACCCACATCAATCCCCATCACCAAACTCAATGATTAACTCATCGAAACAGACCCCAAAGGCGCGAGGGACTCTGCCACTACGCATAGGGATATCTGCGTCTCCGGAATGGCGTTTTGATGGGTCCTTGATGTGTGAAGGCGCCTCGGCGGGCGACGTAGTGCGCGCCGCCGAGTGAGCGGCTGGTTTGGGGTGCTGCGCTTCGACTGATGTAGCGGGAGCTACAGTTATCCGAATCGCGCACCGTTTGGTGCGTTGGAGATCTCATGACTATTCCTACAAATGTTTAGATCATGTCCATGTTCCAAAACTAATGAAAAATCGCGTTATTCCCTTCACAAAACTGACTGTCTCGCAAATGCCTTCGACTCCCATAAACATAGCGTGAGGCGACCAGAAAGCTCACGCTTAGACTCAGAACCACCCACAAAACACAGCCGTGAGCACACAGCAGACCCGTCGGGCCACGTTGGAACTGCCTCCACCCGAGGGCCGTTTTCTGACAAAGGGTTATGGGCCCAAAACCCTGACCGGTCTGCACATCGCCCACGGCTTTCGCGGCGGACGGGACTGTCGTCAGGGACGACATCGCCGTCAAGCTCTGAGGTCCCGGAGTTGAAGACTGCGCAAATGGCGCAGAAGGAGACGCAGCCCATCCAGAAGTATGCAGGTGGCCCTGGCTACGGGCTATGGAGGTGGCACTTCGAGTTGCACCTCGCGCATAAGGGGCTGCTGGAGGTCATGAAGGGAACGGAAGCGACGGCAACGGAAGCGCAGAAGGAGGCCTTTGCAAAGAAGAACACGGAGGCGCTCATGCTGCTGGTGTCCGGGACGGCCGATTCGGAGTGGGGCTACTTCCAGGGCTGCAAGCTGGCAGCCGAAGCTTGGCAAAAACTCTGTGCCATCCATCAATCTAAGTCGCTGGCGAACAAAATCTTCGCAATGAAGCGACTCCTGACACTGAGAATCGAGGAGGGAGATGATGTCATTACCGCCATGCAGCAGATCGAGTCGCTCGCCTCACAATGCAACGACGTGGGGTGGAATATTGACACGCAGCTGCAGGCGATAGCCCTCCCTATGGCCCTTCCTGACAGTTGGAGCCCTCTCATTACAGTCTTGGGAGGATGGGCAGAGGACAAGCTCACCTATGGCGCGGTCGCAGAGTACATCCATAACGAGGCGTAGCGAAGGAGCTGCGGGGAGTCCTCGTCGTCCTCATCGGCCCTCGTCACCAAAACACGTGGTGGCAGAAGCGGGGCCAAGGGAGGTGGCGGACAGGGCGGCGGCAAGAAGGGCGCCAAGAAGGGTGCGTGCTGTAACTGCGGCAAGGAGGGCCATTGGGCCTGTGAGTGCACCGAGGAGGCAAAAGCCGGCGGCAAGGACGCCAAAGGCAAGAAGGCGCTCCTCAATGGCACTCAAAACCACTACCTCAAAAAGGCCAACCGGCGATGTCTTGACTCCGGAGCGGAGGAGCATACCCAGGTCGAGAAGGTCGGGTTCATCAACTGCACCAAGTCCAGCAAATCCATGGTGGTCGCGAACGACAAGGTCGAGCAGGTGGCTGGCCAAGGAGATGTGGACATGGAGGTGGTGGTTGGTGGAAAGCGGGTGTAGCGCTTCATCAAGGACGTGCAGCACGTACTTGGCTTGGCTAACATTCTAAGTGTTAGCCGCCTGACTAACAAGGGATACGAGGTGCTCTTCAGGAGAAGAGGGGCAGTCGTGCGGAAGGACGGTGGCGGTGAGCCCTTGCTGGAGGCTAAGCGCGAGGGAGGCCTCTACATCGTAGAGACCAAGGTGATCCCTGCGGCGACAGATTCAGCAGACTTGCAGGAACACACCGTCAACCTGGCCAAAGGAGGGGGAGCTGATCTGGAGCTCTGGCACCGACGACTGGGGCATTCCTCACTCGCAGTCGTGAAGGAGATGGCAAAGCGCGAGCTGGTACGCGGCCTCGTCATCGACGGTGCGGAAGAGGCGACAGATGCAGCAGTGCACAAAAAGTGCGAGCCTTGCATCTTGGGCAAGGCGCGGTGCAAACCGTTCAACGAGAACGTGAATCGCGCCTCGGTCCTGCTAGAGGTCGTGCACATCGACGTGTGCGGACCATTCAAGATGGCGTCAAAGAGCGGCGCGCGTTACTTTGTCACCTTCATTGATGACTACAGCAGAAAACTCTTCGTGTACTTCATGAAGCGGAAAGGCGAGGTCCTAGACCGGCTGAAGGAGTATGTCGCCGCGGTGGAGAGGAAAACTGACCGGAAGGTCAGAGCGCTATGTAGCGACAACGGCGGAGAGTACGTGCGCTGTAGTAGGTGGATGAAGCAGCAGGGCATAAAATGGCAACAAACTACGCCGTATTCGCCTCAGTCAAATGGCGTGGCAAAGCGGGCGAACCAGACGCTGCTGAACATGGTACGGACCATGTTGGTGGATACGGAATTTCCACGAAGCTTCTGGGCGGAAGTTGTGCGTACAGCGAGCTACACCATCAACCTCACTCCTACAGCGGTGCTGAAGGGGAGGAGTGGCTGGAAGACGCTGCAGGAGGTTTGGAGCGGGCGCAAGCCAAGTGTGGCACACCTGAAAGTGTTCGGGTGCAAGGCGCATGCGGTGGTGCAGGCTGCGCAAAGGCGTGACAGCAAGCTGGAGCCGCGGGCAAATTCGTATCTCTTCCTTGGCTATGAGAGCGCGCATAAGGCATACCGGCTCTACGACATGCGCAAGGAGGAGGTAATCCACAGCCAAGACGTCGAGTTTGATGAGCGGCAGAGTTACATCAGCAGCAACGACGCGGGCGTGGTGGACTCCCCAAAGACGGGGGAGTGGTTCCAGCTCCTTGACTTCGAGAAGGAGCCGGCGGACGCCGAAGCTGAGGATGCGGCATCAGAGCGCGAAGGTGCACTAGCGGTGGCAGCCGACGCGGAGGACTCTGATGACGATCAAGCTGATGAGGACATCCACCGGAAGGATCTGGCGGATGAGGCACCTAGGGTGCCGAGGCGCTCACTCCCGGCAGAGTGTGCATCGGGCGTCGGTGGAAAATCCACCGGACGTGCCGGTCGTTCGGGCGATGTTTCGCCTGAGCAAGAGAGATCCTCAAGGAGCTGTCCGGTCGATGATTCACCGAAGCGTGCTGAGTCGGAGGGATCGCAGCAGAGTGACAATGCGCCACCAAAACTACCGCGCCGTAGCGGGAGGCAGCGAAAAGCGGGGAAGCGCTTCAACGCAAGCACCGGTCGATGGATTGGCATGACGCGGTGCATGCTGGCTGCATCAACGGAGCCGACTAACGTGCAAGAGGCGCTTGCACGGCCTGAAGGGGATCAATGGGACGCAGCCATCAAATCGGAGCTGGCGTCCATCACGGAAAATGATACGTGGGAGCTGGTTGACAGGCCGAAAGATGCCAAGGTCATCGGCTCAAAGTGGGTCTTTAAGACCAAGTTCACAAAGGAGGGTGTGGTTGACAAATACAAGGCGCGGCTGGTGGCGAAGGGTTATGCACAGCGTAAGGGGGTGCACTACAATGAGACGTTTTCTCCCGTTGCCAAGTTCACAAGCATCCGGGCGATCCTTGCGGTGGCGGCCGCGAAGGACATGGAGCTCCACCAAATGGACGTAAAGACGGCCTTCCTCAACGGCATCATAGACAAAGAGATCTACATGGAGGTGCCAGAGGGGGTGGAGGTGCCGGAGGGCAAGGTGTGTAAGCTGCAGAAGTCCTTGTACGGGCTAAAACAATCGCCCAGATGCTGGTACCAACAGATGGACAGCTTCATGGCACAACTCGGCTTGAAGCGTTGTGAGTAGATCATAGTGTGTACGTGCGGCACGACAAACAGCTCCATCAGATTGTTGCACTCTACGTGGACAACCTGATTGTATGCTCGACGGATTTGCCGAGCCTACAACAGCTGAAAGAGCAGCTGAGCAGCAGATTCCAGATGTCGGACATGGGGGAGCTGGAGTACTACCTTGGGGTGAGCATTACGCGGAACCGCAGGGCGCGCACGCTTGAGCTGGGACAGGCCAAATACGTGGCCGAGGTGCTGAAGCGGTACGGCATGGAGGACTGCAAACCAGTTGGCAGTCCAGTCTCCACGACATGTGAACTGAGTGCGGCAATGGCGCCGCAAACAAAAGAAGAGCGGGAGGATATGGCAGGGGTGCCCTACCAATCGGCGGTGGGCAGCCTCATGTACGCCATGGTGGCGACTCGACCAGACTTGGCCTAGGCGGTGGGCCAAGTGAGCAGGTACGTGGCCAATCTAGGACCACTACACTGGCAGGCGGTTAAGCGCATCCTCCGCTACCTGCAGGCGACGCGGCATGCGCGCTTGAGGTTCGACGGCAAGGGGCGGGCGGACCCCTTGCGTCTGGTCTGCTACACGGACGCAGACTACGCTGGCGATGTGGACAAACGGAAGTCCACATCCGGCTACGTGTTCTTCCTCGCTGGTGCAGCGGTCTCGTGGTGCAGCAGAAAGCACGACTGCGTTGCCACCTCCACAGTGGAAGCAGAGTACATCGCGCTGGCCGAGGCGGTCAAAGAGGCGGTGTGGCTCCGTAGGTTGCTGGGGGAGCTGGGCGTACCGCAGCAGGAGCCAACGGTGGTGCAAGAGGACAACACCGGCACAATCTTGCTGACCAACAACCCGACGCAGCACAGGAGGACAAAGCACATTGACGTGCGTTACCATTACAAACGGGACATGGTTGAAAAGGGGCAGGTGGTGCTGCAGCATTGCAGCACGCACAACATGCTTGCGGATTGCTTGACCAAAGCGCAACGCGTCGACCGGCACGCATTGAGCGTGGCCGGGCTTGGGATGACCAGCTATGATGGGCTGGAGGGCGCAGAGGAAGATGAGTGAAAGCAAGCAGGAGCAACGGGCATGGCAGGTGCAAGGGGGAGAATGTTGAAGATTTGTCCCTCTGCATGCCCAAGTGCGGCGCCGGGAGGCGCCGACGAGCCGCCAGAGAGAGGAAAATCCTCGTCGACGGATCTGGCTACTTCATGATTGCTCGAATCCTAAAATGGAGGATTGTCCCTCAAAGTTGACGAGTTGCTGAATCTGGTGGAAGTTGTTTCACCGGAATCGGACTAGTAACGAGGGAGATATGGGCTTCCAAAGTCTGGGTGTGCGCGGCGGTTCTTGGAGGCGGCCGCGGTTTGACTTCCGGTGAATAATTGACCGGAGCGAGTAACAAAAATGCTATCTGGGGATTTTGCTCCGGAAGGACTGCCGAGGCGTCCGGTGGATGATCCGCCGGATTTCAGGAGTGCAGTTTGTTACTGAGGGCCAAAATCCTGGCTCGGAGTCCGAAACTCAGTAGTACAGTTTGTTACTCGTGGACTTCGTCAAAATTCCGACTGAAGGTCCGCGAACAGGTTTCGACCCACATCAATCCCCATCACCAAACTCGATGATTAACTCATCAAAACAGACCCCAAAGGCGCAAGGGACTCTGCCACTATGCATAGGGATATCTGCGTATCCGGAATGGCGTTTTGATGGGTCCTTGATGTGTGAAGGCGCCTCGGCGGGCGACGTGGTGCGCGCCGCCGAGTGAGCGGCTGGTTTGGGGTGCTGCGCTTCGACTGATGTAGCGGGAGCTACGGTTATCCAAATTGCGCACGGTTTGGTGCGTTGGAGAGCTCATGACTAGCCCTACAAATGTTTAGATCATGTCTATGTTCCGAAACTAATGAAAAATCGCGTTATTCCCTTCGCAAAAGTGACTGTCCCTTCGACTCCCATAAACATAGCGTGAGGCGACTAGAAAGCTCACGCTTAGACTCAGAACCACCCACAAAACACAGCCGTGAGCACACAGCAGACCCGTCGGGCCACGTTGGAACTGCCTCCACCCGGGGGCCGTATTCTGACAACATTTGCTGTCGGCAGTGTCGGGTAGTCTTTGCCAGCAATTGCTGACTACGCTGTCAGGTAGAGCTCTTTGTTTGCGCAGTCAGCACTGTCGTCCCTCAACCTATGCATAAAGAGATGCACTGAGAAACTGCCTGCGACATGCTCAACCTTTATCCTCGCCTGAGTTTGAGGTGGAAACTCCCCCGAAACAACAAGTCTCAATTCTCATGCACAGTTGCAATCTGCCCAGATGTGTGTGGAGTGTGCAAGTGAAAATGGACAAGACCAGTAGACTGGCACAGATGCACGCTCAACAAGTCCAAGGTCCAATCCACTGCTAGAAGACCACACCAAAAACCCACCTGGTGGGTTTTTCATGGCAGACTTCCTCTCCAAGATGGGCCAGTTCCTACCAGCACCAGGCCGTCGACAGTGTCAGGGTGTCCTGTTAGCTACTGAGGTAACCACCTCTGGTAGAGAAGCCGCGAAACCGAAAAGCTCACAAAGGTTTTTAGGCCTTCTTCCTTTGTTGACATGTGTCATGCACCCCAAATTTAATCAGGCATACACTTCACCTTTAAGAGTACTAACGCGTTAGCATTACATCTCAAGAAGAGCTCAAGTCGTCAATACGCAAGAGAGCATCAAGCAAGGGTTGATTGATCAGCATGCAAGACACGTCCTTTTATAGCTGTCTGTCCAGTCCTAGAACTCAAAAGCACATTCCTGGGAAATGGCGTGAACCAGCCACGTCACCAATAGACTTGCACGGTGGGCTTGACACATAAGCATCCTAGTGTCAAGGTGACAGACCAACCATGTAGCGTCCAAGAAGCTACGGACTTTCTTTCTTGGAAACTTCCACAGCAAACAAGATATGCATGGGGCCAGGATCGAACTCATGACCTTCCTCTTGGCCAAAACAACAAAATGGCCAAGGCAACCACTCACCCACATGGTGTACTCACAGGTCATATCTCACAAGAGACAGAGCATAGGTGAGTCAGACTACAACGGATTTAGGGGTCATACCTCCACAAGGGGCAGAGCATTCCTGATCTGTCATACGACACTGAACAAGGGGCAAAAACATTCAACAAATCTCTCCCTTGCACCTTGCGTCAGTGACCATCATCATTCGTCATCACTTGTGTTGACTATGCTGATACCTTGTCTGCCCGCCTGGTGGAGATCCTTGTCCAGGGGCTTTGTAAGCATGTCAACCGGGTTGAGCTTGGTACCGACATACTTGAGCTCCACTGTCTGCTTGTAGACCAAGTCTCGAGCGTAGTGGTAGCAGATCTCGATGTGCTTTGTGCGCCTGGACAGGACGGGGTTCTTTGGCATGTCAATGGTGCTCATGTTGTCAATCTTGATGATCGTCGCCGTTGCCTGTGGTGCCTTCATCTCAGATAGCAAGCTTCGTAGCCACTGCATCTCTTTACACACCTCAGCCAAGGCGATGTACTCAGCTTCAGCTGTTGACAGAGAGACACACTCCTGTTTGCGACTTGCCCAACTGACTACACCT
>SZWC01006943.1:0-23369 GCA_023375785.1 Penium margaritaceum | reverse complement strand
GGAAGGGGGAGGTCTTGCGGAGAACCTGCAGCACGGTGACCAAGAATCTATTTCACACAGGACATCCATTACACGGTGAAAATGTATTCATTTCTCACCAGGCATCCATTACACGGTGAAAATGTATTTATTTCTCACCAGGCATCCATTGCACGGTGAAAGTGTATTTATTTCTCCCCAGGCATCCATTGCACGGTGAAAATGTATTTACTTCTCACCAGGCATCCATTGCACGGTGAAAATGTATTTATTTCTCACCAGGCATCCATTGCACGGTGAGCGAGGGCCACTCCAGCGCGTGCGTGATGACGAGGTCGTACAGAAATGGCGTGTTCTTCTTCCAGATCTTGTACTCCTCGTTTATCAGCCGCTCCTCTCCCTCGTCCACCGCACCCTCCTCGTCCTCGCGCCCCATCCTGGAGCCTTCGCGTCTGCCTCTGACTTTGCCTTCGCCTTTGCCTCTGCCTCTCCTTTTGTATCTGCCTCTGCCTCTGCTTCTGCCCCTGCACCTGCCTCTGCACCTGCCTCTGCCCCTACCTCCTCCGCTCTTTGCCGCTGCTGGCCTGCGTTTGGGGTCGCGAGACCTAGAGAAAAATGCGGTCCTGCCGGAAGGAGGAGAGGAGAGGAGAGGAAAGGAGAGGAAAGGAGAGGAGATGAGAGGGGAGGAGAGGAGAGGAAAGGATAGGAGATGAGAGGGGAGGAGAGGAGAGGAGAGAAGAGGAGAGGAGAGGAGAGGAGAGGAGAGGAGAGGAGGGGAGAGGAGAGGAGAGGAGAGAGGTGAGGGGACAGAGGAGGGGAGAGGAGAGGAGAGGAGGAGAGGAGGACAGAATGTGCGGCCGTCTAAGGGCGGACAACAGGTAGCGCTGCGTCGGCACTTGCCGTCTCTATTCTCTCGCTCGTGCTGTTACTTGGCTGGCCAGTCCGCTGACACACGCGAGTCAGCTTGGGCGGCTGCCGCTCGCCTGCATGCCCTGCCGCCGTGGGGGGAGCACGGATGAGAGACGCTCTTCGGCCCTGGCGCTAGACGCGCGACACCAGCGTCACTTGCGCTGCGCCTGCCGCACTGCTGAGAGGGGGTAGGCGAGAAAGCAGCCTGCACGGTTTTGGACACCAGAGGACCAAACGGATCACGAGGCGGAGTGGTGGGTCGAATAGAGAAAGGTGGATTGTGAAGGCGAAATTGAAATCGTCGCTGGATTCGCCCTCGACTCAGGGGACGTCAGTGACACGTCGCGGTGCCGTTCCTCGCTTTTTTTTTTTTTTTTTTTTTTTTTTTGGAATACCTCAAGAGTAGGTCGTAAAATCCACCCCCTCCTTTACTCCATCAAGGGTAAGATGGGCAGCGCGGAGGGAGTAATACCACCAGTCGAGGGGCTCTGGCCATCAAGAACGAGTGGGTAGAGATCAGGTTCAAGAACCCTCACCCGTGCCACCGGAGAATGGGCAGCGCTCTCTAACTGACCCTGGGTTATCCTGTTGATTCAGGTAAAACCTACTCAGGCGGCCGATTGATCGCAATCAATAAAGACTCGTACAAAGCGGTACGGTGCCGTTCCTCGCCACACGAGTGGGAGGGGCCGTTCGGCGCGACGCTCCATGGAGAGAGGTCGGGATGTAGGCCTTCTTCACACAGCGACGAACTCAACTCAAAAAAGTGGCGGGAACGAAAAAATATATCTCTAACGGCCACGCATCGTCCAGCTCGACCGAGGTGGTCCAGTAGTTGTCAACAGCCGGAAGGTGTCGCAACGTGTGTAGTTTTGGTGCAACGATTATGTTTTTGCGGAGGGCAAACTTTCTGTCGTGAAGAGCGGTGTTTCGCTTTGCATTCCCCGCCGAATGTCCCTCATGACTGCGGGACACAGAATGTGTTTGACAACGGAAGCGAGGGGGAGGCGGGCAGCTCCAGCTCCAGCGCTGGGAAGATGAGCAACAGGTAGCTCAAATATCCTGGCGAATTACAGTTTTGAGCACGGTACGGCTAGACCTGGCGTCAAAAACGCATTGTCACGGTATTAAGATTGCCGAGATTCCAGTTTTACCCGGTCACCCAGGGCTGTGAACAGAGCAGTAAATCGACCTCACGTTTGATAGATTCTGATGTGTCGAGATAACGCTATCCGAACGACGACCGACGCGGGAAAGAGAAAATGTACATTCGGCTAAACCGAAACATAGAAAAGAAAGCTACAAGCCCTCAAGACAGAGCGATGACAGCGAGAGATCCCAAAGGGAACACGCCCGAAGAGAATTTGGCTGATCCGATGGGCGAGAGGGAGCGGTCGCATGCTTTCGAAAAAACATAATAATCTATCTATCTATCATGCTTTCGATTCGACCATTCAAACTGTTCAACGGCAAAATCGCGCATGAGAAGAAAAACATGAAGCTGACAAGGATCTCTTGCTTTTAGTTTTTTTAGACCCAAGGCGTAGCCGACTGAAGAAGGGGAGCTGCCTCAGCACTGAGAGACGCGGAGAGACTGAACCTGAGGACGCACGGAAGTGAGCTACTCTAGGTGGGGGTTTAGGAAGTAATTTTACGTACGGAATATAGAGGCGGGGGATAATTCGATCATGTATTGTGGTTCTTTGACTAGTAGGTAGCATAGCCCACTAGGACAAAAGATATCACCCTTAAAGAGCTTCATATTACATACCAGACATACACTAGTCCCTAATCTTTCCCACTAGGAATTTATTTTATAAAAAAGCAGCTTATTGCGTCCCGAACCGCGATATTCACTCCGACGGTCAAGGGGAAACCGGCCAACGATCCTTGCCCTCAGTGAATCTTCGTGAACCTTCTAACAGCTTCGACCAGTCTTGCTAAACCACAACAAAAGTATCGCGACCTTTCCATTGACTTCTCGATGCATCGAGACATGTATGAATTTGTAAGGATGCATCTTGCATCTTCACCGTCGATTTTCGAAGTCCCCCGATTTCTTGGCGGACCTTGAATCCAACCACTCCCAACGAGACTCCGCACACGTCACTAAACAACCGACCCAACGACTCCGACTATGTTCCATTCGTAACTTAACACTTGTGTATGTATGTTCGATCATTTCGACGCTTGTCATAGAGGTACAATGACCACTAATCATGAAATGCTCAAGTGTCCCAAATTCTAAATCATGTTTTGCCTCGCAAATTCCACCTATTCACCATGTACGTGAGAAAGTACGTGGAAGTTTCCTAGCAACACGGCCGCTGACTAGGCGTCAATGCTTGGCCAAACGGTGACGACAATTAGAAGTCGTGCACACAACGGCAAGGATCTGGCTAGGAGACACAAGGCAATGTGTCAGAATGCTTCAATAACATTTGCGGAGAGTGATGAAAAATGACAGGTCCATGGCACAAGTACCTGCCGCGGCGTACGGCGGGTGTCCCACGCGATAGTGCAAGATCTGTCCCAAAACCGGCCCAAACCACTGTTTTGGCCGTAACTCTGCGCAGACATGTCAGAATGCTACGCCGTCTGAACCTAGACGTGCAAGATCAAAAGCCGAACTCTACGACTGGTCACATGCATGCATCCGGCATCAAGCATTGGACGCACAATACAAAAACATGCAAATCAGGCCCGCGGCCAGTCCATTGATAAACTCCTATGTGATGTAGAAAAACTGCAAGAGGTCCCGGGTAGCGTCCGCAGCTCTGAAATGGTCGTCGGTCAGCTCCAAGATGGTAGTCCGCCACCGAATGACGCACCGGTGCCTCCCGGGTCCGCATCAGGGATCTGCACGAATATGGAAACGGCCGAAAGGTCACAATAAACAGTACAGGTCGACAGGGACGTCACAAATCACAACACTCCCCCATGATCCGATGTTACGCATGTCCATACACGTGCAGCACTGAGACAAGTACAAAAACGAGTGCAACGACAAGTGTGACACGGACACGGACACACCCCACACTCAACCACTCTTAGGCAAGGGCTGAAGTCCAACAGAACGAATGGCCACGAGGAACTTTCCGCGTGCTAGTGCCTCCTTCAAGAAGTCAACACGCTGCATGTCAGTGCCAACCCAAATGACGGAGATCACATGCCGCTCTACTAGATCACGCACGAAGTGGTGCTCAACCGCAATGTGCTTCGTGCGAGCATGAAATATGCTAGAGTTCTCCGCAATGGCAAGAGCACTCTAGGTGTCACAGCAAAGCATGATAGCGGGTACTGACTGGCCAAGCTCATGGAATAGGCGCTGCAGCCATACCGCCTCAGCAGCCCCTGCACCCGGAGCAACGTACTCTGCCTCCGATGAGCTACGTCCAATGCAACCCTGCTTCCCGCTGCGCCAGGACACAGTGGTCCCACCGAGCAGGAACACGTTACTGGTGCGAGTGCGTCCATCTGGGCTCCAGGCCCAGTCGTTGTCGGTGTAGTCGTCAAGGACCACCGAACACTGCAAGCAAAAGCAGAGTCCGAGGTATGGTGTGCAGACCACGTACCGCACCACTTGCACAGCCGCGTGAAGGGCTCTAGGGTGTGGAGCCTGCGAGAACTGGGCAAGGAGGTTGACGGCAAATGCCATGTCAGGACGTGTGGTAGTGGCCAGGTACATTAGAGATCCGATGAGACGGAGGTACATGGTCACATCCACTGTCTCACCCAGCTGTGTGGGATCCTCCACCTTCAGGGCATCCTGCCCGTTAGGTGTGAGAGGTGTGGAGGCCGTGGGCACTACGCCGAGGAGGTTGCTGAAGCGCTCCCCCACAACCCGTGCGTATCGAGCCTGATGCAGTAGTAGAGTACGACGTCTGCGGTCTCGCACGATCTCCATGCCAAGAAAGACCGCTGCCGAACCAAGGTCCTTCATCCTGTAAGCAGTCTGGAGGATAGCCTTGGCCTCCTTCACGGCCTCCAGTGAAGGAGACGCGATCAGAAGGTCTTCGACATAGACCAAGATGGCGGTGAACCGCTCAGGCGCCCGTCGGATGAAGAGAGAGGGATCTGCCTTACTCTGTGCATACCCCGCACGAGTCAAGGTCCCAGTGATCTCCTGGTTCCAACACCGAGGAGACTGCTTGAGGCCGTACAAGGACTTCCGCAAGCACCAGACCTTGTCACCATCCTCAAAGCCGGGTGGCTGAGCCACGTAGATCTCCTCATCCAGAGAGCCATGGAGGAACACATTGTTCACATCCATCTGGTGTAGTTCCCAGTGATGCTGAGCCACTACACCGAACAAAGCTCGAGCTAAGGTCATGCGGCCGATAGGGGCGAAGGTGCCGGTGTAATCGATGTCCTCAATCTGAGAGTATCCCTTGACAACCAAGCGAGCCTTGTGGCGTTCCAGTGAGGCATCTGGCTTCACTTTCTTGCGAAAGACCCACTTGACCTGAATAGCCTTCCTCCCAGGTGGAAGGTCAACTAGCTCGTAAACTCCGTGCTCTCGGATGGCGCGGAGCTCATCCTCGTAGATAGCACGCCACGCATCAGCATCGTGTGATGAGAGAGCTTCCCTCTGTGTGCCCGGGTCAGGCGCCAAAGAGGGGGAGCTCTGCGTGGCAAGAGCGCACGCCTCGGTGCTAGGTCTGACAACCACGATATTGGTTGCTGCATCACAAGCATTGTGGAACTCGCGAGTGACAAGATCGTGCCCTATGGGACACGCTGGGTGTACCTCTGTGTGCTCAGTGTGGACACTCAGGCCTAGGGCCTTTGTGCCGGGATCGCCACTCGCGATACTGCGAGTGGAGCGCCTGGGTGCAGGACCAGGCACTCGCTGCGCTCTGGAGTCCAACGGTCGAAGATGAACGCCAGGCTCACGGGAGTAACCTTGACTCGAGGGGCGCACCTCAGGCTCAGAAACAGGCACAAACGCAGCTGTGGAGGACTGAGGCAACATAGCTGGTGATGCCGTACGAGGAGATGCGGGTGTAGGAGACATGTGACTCGGGGTGATACTAGGAGCAGGTGAGGCAGAGCTATGCACAGAGGCAGGAGTGCCGGCGGATACAGGTACGGACACAGGTGTACGTACAGGTGTAGGATCATGGGTACATGAGGGATGCGAAGGAACGGGGGTAGAAGCCGGCGGTGCTGGAGAGGTCTCTGGTCCGACAACGATGATTGATGGGTCATGAAGAGCCGGAGACCGCGAACTGGAGGGAGCTCGAACGGACACATCAGCCTGGCGAGGGGTACTCGCAGGCGCAGACTCCCCCATCCGGCGAGAGACGTCACACGTAGGAATGTGGGAGACAGACTGCGACGTTATCGATGTCATATCACGGTAGGTGAGGGACTCAAAGAAGAGCGCGTCGCGGGACTCAACAATGCGAGGACGAGCAGGGTCTCAAAAGCGTCAGGCCTTTGACTGTGGGGAGATGCCGACGAAGGCATACAAGCGACCCCGCGGTGAGACCTTGGACCCCTGCTGGTCCTCGGTGTACTACACAGAAGCCAAGGATCCCCAGACGCGAGCAAGGCGTAGGTCAGCACGGTGACCAAACCAAAGCTCATACGGTGTAACGTGGTCCAGAAGGGGACCGTGCGGGAGGCAGTTCTAGACCCAAGTCATGTAGGCGAAGCCCTCAAAAGCGAAGGACTCCGGGAGACCGCACTCAGATCGCATAGCACGAATCGCATTCTCCATGGTGCGGTTCCAAAGCTCAGAAACACCGTTCAGCTGAGGAGTAGCAGGAGCGGAGACCTGGTGAAAAATTCCGTGCTCAGTGAAAAAGCTATCCATCTCGCCTAGAAACTCGCCACCACGATCCAAGCGGAAGGTGTGCAGAGTGTGGCGGGACTGACGCTCAGCCATCACTAGCCAGAGGCGAACTGCGAGAGTGGCATTACTCTTCTGGCGTAGGCTGTAGACCCACCGCATCCGGGTAAAATCAGCAGTCAGGGTCAGGACGTATCAGCCCCGATCGGACAAAGACTCGACAGGGAGAGGACCAAGAAGGTCTGAATGGACTAACTTGAGAGGGCGAAAGGCGCGAGAGCGGGACTCAGGGTAAGTGCAGCGATGCATCTTACCCTGGGCACAGAAGAGGTAGTCGGTCTTGGGCGGCTTCTTGAAAGAAGCCGCATCAAGACCGAGAGCACGCTGTATCCGAATGAGCTTTGACACAGTGTCAGAGCCCACATCACACAGATGGCGATGAAGCAATCGCTGGTGATCTGGAGACAGCACACCAGTGACAAAAACACGAGCTGAAGGGGAGGAAGAGCAAGGAGCAAAAGTCCAGGAGACACGATAGAGATCATCCACAACAAAGGCACGGAGAACAATGCTGCGAGTGTCAATAGCAGTCACAGTCGCGGAGTCGGCAGTGTGCTCCACAAAGAGTCCCATCAGGGTGCAAGCATGGACAGAAAGCAAACTGAGCTCAAGGTCAGGCACAAACAGCACCGCGGAAAGATACAAGGGGCCAGAAGGACCATCAAAACATACGACCCCAACGCCCTGGACTGGCAAGGACTGACCAGAGCCTGTGCGGACGAAACGGACAGACGCAACAGGGCCGAGAACAACGAAGTCACTACGACGACACGTCATGTGATGAGTGGCACCGGAATCGATCATCCAAGTGCCACCGGAATCACGACTGGAGGACGTCACTGTACAACGGGCAATGGAACACTCGGCCTCGGACGGACGCTGAGCAGCAGGTGGGGAGGAACGACGAAGAACACAATGGTGAGACTCATGAATCCAATCTGTACAGTTAGGCCCATCATCATCACATGCCGACTGTGCCCCCCCACACGAGTCATCCCGGGTCACCAGAACAGACGGACCGACAGTCTGTGAACCACCCTGCTGTGACAACACACTCGCACCTCCCTGAAAGCGGAGCGCCAAAAGGTGGCAGAGCTCGGCGATGGTGCAGTCACGTGGGTCGGGGTCACTGCTGGTCGCTGGTGAAGAAGCGGGATCTGCTGTAGTCGTGGTCGTCGCACGTCTGGAGGATAAACTGCTCGATGTAGACCGGAGTGCGTGTGCAGCCTGGAGCCTGCGAGTAATCCGTGCCCAGTCAAGCGGCTGCTCGCACTCGGTGTAGCGATGGGCGCCTGCACAGTTGTAGCAGTGAACGAAACGTCCACCGCTAATACCCGATGACGGCTACTGCTGCGGCTGCTACTTGCCCAAGCCGCGCTTTTGTCGCCCCTTCTTCCCCTGTGCCACTGTCGCGACACCCTGTGTCTGAGTCAGTGTAACTGGGTTGGAAGGGGTGGAGGATGACGAGGCGAAGGATGGAGAAGAGGTCTGTAGGAGGGGCGTCGATGGTGATGCAACGACTCCTGCAGCAATGGAGGTCTCCTAATGAGCCACGGCTGCCTCACGGGCTAAAGTCACTTGGAGGAAAATCTGGTGCACCCAGGGAAGAAGCTGCAGTGAGGCCGAAAAGGGCTCAAGCACGGCATCGCTGTAACGCGTGAAGATGTCGGTGTGCTCAAGGCGAACCCCGAGCATGACCGTGCGGAGCACCCACAGCTGTGTACCTCCTGAAGTCCTAAGGCGCGTGTTGATGCGCATAGCGCGTTGCCAGTAGTGTGCTGCGGGCTCGGTAGGTCCCTGGCGAAGGGAATGGAAGGCACGGATGTGTGCAGCGCGGGTGGCATGCGTCTCTGCAGCGAGCAGGAACAGTGCTAGATCCCAACCTCCGCGTGGATCAGCGCCGGTGCCTGTGCCCGCCTCGCCAAGGAACGGGCGAAAGTCAACGACGGTCTCGCGCGGCATGGCGTAGAGGAGCCCGCGTATCGCCCTAGCCGCTGTGAGCACCTGAGCCCGGTCTATAGTCTGATACGGACTGTGGTAGTAGGGCCACACGCCCTCTAAAGTGGCATAGACCTGAAAGAGGATCTCCCAGCAGTCAAAGCCGTCCTCGCTGACATACCGGGGAGGCGGTGTCTCGAAATCCTTGGGTTGTCGCTCCGTAGGGAGAGCAACCACAGGCTGGGAAGGACGAGAGATGGGAAAGATGCCGGGGAGAGGGAAGTCGTTGGGGTGGAGGTCAGGCGACGACCGAAGCTCCGGAAAGCGGGAAGTGTTTGGGGGCCGAGAGCTCGTCTGAAGCTGACGGATACGCTCCTGAAGCATACAAATTTCGCGCTCGGGGGAGTCGCCCTCCATGCCTGGCATGTCTGGATCCTCCTCCCAAGGCTCAGGAGGTGGCTGGTCGGCTCCAACTCCTGTCTCCGGTGCTGGAGCTGACTGCTGTGTAGAGGGTACAACCCTGGCCGCGCCCTCTAAAGTCTGTCGCGGGGTCGTGGAATGACCGCGAAGGAGCTCGGTGAGTGTACGAATGGCGTCAGTCTGCTTCTGTTGCAGACGACGCATCTCGTCCTACTGGCTCCACAGGTTCTCAATAGCCTGTGATCGTGGGCTCATGACCCCTAAGGAGGAAGAAGGGGGATCTATCACCCCTTTTCCCTTCTCGTCGGACAGAGCCATGGTGTCGCTCATTATGGGCCGAGAAGTCAAAGTGGTCGAATTGCAGAACCGTGAGCGTTTCTCGAGGAGTTGAAACACTGGCAAATTTTGACCCTCCGACAAAAAACTTCAGTAAGTCAGGTGCTGACGTCAGCAAAAATTTGCTGATGTCAGCAAAACCTGATGACGTCAGCAAGTCAAGATGCTGACGTCAGCTCGCTCCCCCCTCTTTTTTTTCAACCCTCACGACTGCTACACGAGCTGGTGGCCGCTCCGCAGCAGCCGCGCGGGAGCTGCGCAGCAGCTTCGGCTCGGTTGCTGCTGCTGCTGCGTCGTCAGCTGTAGTAGCAGCCGCGCGGCTGCATGCCGAGCGGCCGCCTGGCCGCTGCGTGCGTGGCTGTGGCAGCAGCAGCGTGCTGCTGCTGCTGCTGCTGCTGCGCGCTGTGGCTGCTGCACACTGTTGCAGCTGCCGCGCGCTGTTGCTGCTGCTGCTGTGCTGTTACTGCTGCCGCTGCTGCTGTTGCGCTGCTGCTGATGCCGCTACCGCTGCAGCTGCTCTGCTTCTGTGCTGCTGCCGCCGCTGCTTCTGCTGATGCCGCTGCTGCTGCTGCCGCTACGCTGCTGCGCTACTGAATGCTACTGGCGAATGCAGTCTCACATGGAGGTGGTGAGCGACGTCGACCGCGGTATGCTGTCGTAGACGGATCTTTGTGGATCTGCTGCAGCTGTGACTCTCACTGCTGCTGCTCTGCTGCATCTCTGCTGCGCAGCTCGGTGAGAACTTTCTCACCGCTCTGATACCATGAGAAAGTGCGTGGAAGCTTCCTAGCGACATGGCCGCTGACTAGGCGTCAATGCTTGGTTAGACGGTGACGACAGTTACAAGTCGTGCACAGAACGGCAAGGGTCTGGCTAGGAGACACAAGGCAAAGTGTCAAAATGCTTCAATAGCATTTGGAGAGAGTGATGACAAATAACAGGTCCATGGCATAAGTACCTGCCGCGGCGCACGGCGGGTGTCGCACGCGGCAGTGCAAGATCTGTCCTAAAACCGGCGCAAAACCTTTGTTTTGGCCGTAACTCTGCGCAGACATGTCAGAATGCTACGCGGTCTGAACCTAGACGTGCAGGATCAAAAGCTGGACGCTACGACTGGTCACACGCATGCATCCGGCATCAAGCGGTGGACACACAATACAAAAACATGCAAATCGGGCCCGCGGCAAGTCCACCGATAAACTCCTGTGTGCTGCAGAAAAAATGTAGGAGGTCCCGGGTAGCGTCCGGAGCTCTGAAACGGTCGTCGGTCAGCTCCAAGATGGTAGTCCGCCACCGGATGATGCACCGGTGCCTCCTGGGTCCGCATTAGGGATCTGCACGAGTATGGACACGGCCGAGTGGTCACAGTAAACTGTACAGGTCGACAGGGACGTCACAAATCACAACAGTACGCTCCGTTTGGCATAACACTTGGTGTCAAGGCACAACGGTGCTGAAGAGGCATCCGACTACTTTACCCATCCGGATGACTTGCACGCACAAGTCGTCAGCGGATCTCGCACGTAAAGATTTTGCTGACGTTGCGACTACGACGTGAAGCAAGCAAGCGCAACCAATGACGGGCACCGGGTGTTCAGCGACGACTTCTGCGATGGAGGAGCAAAACGTGCCGACGCACACAAACCATGAAGCAAGAGCGAATGCTGGCATGGCATGCTAAGAGCCAGGTGGAACAACGCCTACGGTTTGGATGAACAGCCTGGTTTGGGACCAAACGACGGTAAACCAGCCGTCCATACAAACAACCTCGATGACGACAGCAGGGATGACAGGTGGCAATGGACGACAAGCGCAGATCAACGAGGAATAGGCGAACCGGATCTTCGTGCTCGAAGGGAATAATAGTCATCTCCTCCACCAACTCAACGTCGCGATAGAGGCTCTTCGCAACACAAGCGCACGAGAAGTGGTGCTCATGGAGAGAAATTTCCAGCTCCAGCGAACCAAAAATTCGTCCGGCTCCACCAGAACCGTTCGATCCTGCAAACTCAAAGGGACCCATGGTTCTAATGTGACTGAGGATTTTGGAGGTGTACTTCACCGCTACTGGGGTCAACGAAAATGAAAGAAAATTGATCTCGCGGCCACGCTTTTGCGTGGCACGGCGCTAAGTTGGTGGTCTCATCTGAAGACCATCCAACGGCAGCAGGATATCGGTGGGGCATCATCAACAGCTAATAGCACTCGTCTCATATCACAGACCGTAAGCATTCTACCCTTGGAGCAGATCAACCTTTAGTGGCAAGATGCGCAGACGCCACCAACAAACTGGAATGAATTCTCGCATGCGATGCTTGCACGTGTTGGACGACCTAATGAAGATTCCGACGCACAGTCCAAACTCAAGCGTCTCCGTTGGCAGTCCAGAGTGGCAGAGTACATGCAGAGATTACGCAAAATCATAATCGGAGCAGACATCGTCCCTGATGAACTCTATTTCTGCTACAACAACGGCCTCAAACGAGACTTGTCGCGGATGATCGTAGCGCAGAAAGGATTGATCACGCTGACACAACGCTCGGATCCGGGAATCCTATGGCAAGGGACATCGCAACCACAATTTTCGTGAAAACAGAAGTAGTAAGTCAGGGGACTCGTTGACTCCGATGGAAGAAGACGTTGTCGACCAGAGACAAAACGCGAACCTTCTACAACCGCAAAAAAATTCGGGCACATCGCTCGCAACTGTCGGAGCAAGCAGCTGGCCAAAAAGGGGGGGAAGTCGTAGAAAAACGAGTCAAGAAACGGCAAAGGCCAGGAGAAAAGGCGCAGCTGTGATCCTTGAGGAACAATCTGCGCCGAACGATCGCCCATATGAACGGCCCATATCGCCGTAGGGGTTTCTGAGTTCACAATGTTCGACGAGGGGTACGAGGATAATCAACTGGCGATACTGTTAAAAGTTCAGCCTCGAGGATGCAAGAGTTGCACAATGGTACCGGCACTATTGGATGGACGAGATTTACACGGCTTTGTGAGCAACGATATGGTTTGCAAAATGGGTTTGCAGACCAAACTAGGGGTAGTTGAACGGAAAATCGTCGATGACAAATGACAAATACGTAGGCTCCGAGAACGCCTACGACTACAAGTGGGAGATCTGTAGGATGTAATGGTCTGAGGGTCTTGTCCAATGAGCGATCACAAAATCATGATCGGACAAGATTTCCTCTACCGATTCAATCGACAGGTTGACTGGAGTAGCGGCAACATCTACGTTGAGATCGACGGTGCCAAAATACAACTTTCGTGCATGGGATGGAAGGAAAAATGGAAGCAGCAAATGTAGAAGTAGCGGGGAAGCCGCGATAGCCGAAAAGAGACGACCAGTCCAGCCAATACCGCTCAACGTGACCAAACACTGTACACGACAAGGGGCTCGTGCGTGGCTCATACGCCTCGAGCCAATGGATGAAGCGGAAGTGGAAGCAAATGTTTCACCATCGGCCTCATGAACCTCATTGGCATCAACAAAGTTTGGGATGGTACCCGAAGAGTTTGCACCACTCATCTAGGAGTTTGCAAACACCCCGACAAACTCCTGAGAACTTTACCTCCTCAACGAGACATTGACCATTGCATTCAACTGAAGCTGGGCAGCAATCCTACAGTTGGAGGGGCCTATAAGATGAGAGATCACTGCCTGACCAAGCTGAAAAAGCAACTCAACGAGATGCTCGGTCAGGGGTCCATTCGCCCATCAACGTCACTATACGCTGCACCAGTACTATTTGTAAAAAAGAAAAATTGTGAGATGCGGATGTGCATGGATTATCAGGCATTGAAGCACGCTACCATCAAGAACGGAAATCCTCTTCCCTAAGCTGACGAGCTTTTTGACCAACTCCGAGGGGCTCGTATTTTCAGCAAAATCGTCTTGCGCAGCGGAATCACTAGATACACGTACCAGACACTGACACCGAGAATACGGCGTTCCGGATTTGCTACGGGCATTTTGAGTTCACAGTAATGCCGTTCGGACTAACGAACACCCCGGTGACGTTTATGGCAGCAATGAACAAAAGTTTTCTAGCATACCTTGACAATTTTTTCGTGGTGTACCTTGAGGACACTCTGGTGTACAGGCGGACCCTCGAGAAGCACGATGGACATCTTCCAAAAGTCCTTGAAGTTTTACGAAGAGATGTTATTCAGTGCAACTTTGGTCGCCGTTCGATCAAGTTTCTAGGCCACGTCGTCAATGGTGGACGGATCACCATGGATCCTAAAAACGTTGCAGCATTTGCTGATTGGCCGACGCCATCCAACGTTTGAGAAATCCAAGTTTTCCTTGGCTTCTGTAGTTACTACCGGCGATTTGTACGGGATTACACCCGAGTGGTGGCGCCTCTTTCCGACCTTACTTGAAAAGAAAACGAGCAGAGATGGGGGGACATCGAACAAGAAGCGTTTACCACTTTGCAGAACGCTCTTACCTCGGCGCCAGCCCTACGATCAGCCAATCCAACAATCGAATACGTCATGGCTACAGACGCGTTAGACCAAGCCATCAGCGTAGTCCTCCTGCAAGACCATGGCAACGGCAAGCAACTGCTTGCGTACAAGTTTAAAAAACTGGGAGGACCGGCACTCAACTATGCTATACACGAGAAAGAAATGCATTCAAGACTAGCGGTCATACATGCATTCAAGACATAGCTGTGTTATCTGGAGTGCTGCCGATGCATCATACGCACCGACAGTTATGCGTCAAAACATATGAAAATGCAGCTGAATCTCAATCGACGTCAAACCCGATGGATGGAGGTTCTTGAATCCGGGTGCGACTATGACATGGAGTACCGGCCTGGCAAATTTAACCCGGCGGACACACTCAGCCACCGACCAGATCTAATGGCTGAGGTGACAATGCTACAGCTACAATGAGACCCATTCCTTGAGCGACTGATCGCACGAGGCTATGACCAGCACGGCGAATACGAAAAGGCAAAATTCTGGTACGTCACACCCTATTGGCGACGGCAACTCACTCGCCAAGTGGTCGTTCCTCCGAACGACAAACTTTGCCGTATGCTTCTCGAAGAATGCCACGACACAAGACCAAGTGGACAATTTGGTGAGGAAAAGACGTTGAAGAAGTTGGAAAAAAACCACTAGTCGGACAAGATGCAATCCGACGTGGCCAACTTCTGCAAGACTTGCGACACATGTCAACGGAAGAAGTTCCGACGCACAATTCCGCCTTGACTTCTACAACCGCTCCCTATTCCGACGGAAACAAGGGCTGAAATCTCTATGGAATTTGTCACGGGACTACCGGTCACACCTGGGGGATATGACACAATCCTCGTGGTCATCGACACTTGTGCATTGCCTCCACCAAGGTCTCTATTTGTTCTTGCAACTTCTGCACAGCCATTGTGCCACATTGGAAGCTCCATCTCATTGGGGTCCCCAAGAAAAAAGTCCATGATCTGAAAAAAATACATGCCTCCACCTTTGGTGCGAAGCTCTATTGTACAGTGCTCACCGGTCCCACCTTGGAGAATGCTGGGTGGATTTGCAGAGTTGATCATCTTGTCAGCAGCCAACATGCAACCAATGGTTGACATGATGTTTCCTTCAAACCCAGGATTGTGGTCAAGAAAAGGCACAAAACCATTGAACTGCTGATCTTCTCATAGAAAGCAGGTGCAGCAGACAAAGATGAGGTCCTGGAGGAAGCAACATGAGTGGGAACTGCTGTTTTGAAGTGCAAGGGTAGGACGGCAAGATCAACAGAAGCCAGAACAAGATCAATGAGCTTCTTTTTCAGAAGGCTAACCGGCCGCTTCTTTGGAGGCTTGCAAGGTTTTGAATGCCACTTTCCACTTATTTGTGGCAGAATCGTTCTCAGGCTTCCTCATGCCGAGGCCAAGCAACAACTCATGATGGCAGCATTGTGGATAGTAGATTTGAAGTGGACGATTATTTGGATCCTAAAACTTCATGCACCTTCCAAATGGGTGTATGACTCAGCTAGCATGTGTGAACCTGGTCCATGCAAAAAACACCAAAGCCAGGGCTAAAAGCCTCAGCTGGCTGCTGATAACATTGCACAGCAGATATTCAAACTTAAATTTCTGACATGCCTCATTAGAGCTGTTCTCAGGAATGCTATACTGCAAGTAACATACAGTCTCATCCACCAAGATCATCAATTACGTCGCAATTTTTGGCTGCATTTCATGTTGCTTCAACATTGAAACAACTCTTTGAAGTGTATTTCTAGGATATTCCAAATATGAATACGGGTGCAAAGCTACCTTGTAAACCACATGACTTCCACAAAACCAAAAAAAGTCATTGCATGCGTAAAAATTTCAGACTGTGGTTGTAGAGTTAATTCCATGACTACCTTGGTGCGTCTTCATATTCAACTCCATTTGATTCTACTCCATTTGACTGTCACTAAAAGCATAATGCACTGCATAGTTGTCACGTTCTTGGAAGTCTAATACTTTTTCTCAGATTCAGCATTAACTCTTGAGACCCATGATTTAGGTGCCTTTAAGTGACTCCACTGACAATGTCCACGGTCAAATGTTCAATGTTTTGAATATTCAAGGTTCTCCTTCTCACAAGGATCATTGTTCACAGACTACCATTTTGTGAAATTTACTCTTATAAGAGATTTACCATTGGAATTCATGTTCCAATGGAGCCTGACCTTCCATGAGGCTCACAGCTTCTTTGAGCCGCAGTCTGCAAGCATAGTTATAGAGGATTTCAGAAATACCCATAATTCATAGAGCAAAGGATAGATTTTGGTTGATTTCCTTGAGCATAGACACACCAGCACTCTCAAGCACTCCACCGTGTGAGCTATTGAGCTAATCACCTCTAACAGAGAAACCACAAAACCAAAAAAAGCTCACTAAGGGCTCTACACCTTCTTTGTTTACAGGTATGTGTTTTGCACCCTCAACTTAATCAGGAATACATGTCACCTTCAAGACTACTAACAAGGAGTGTTCAAGAAGAGCTCAAGTTGTCAATACAGAAGAAATAATCAAGCAATAGTTTATTGATCAGCATGCAAGACAAGTCCTTTTATATCTGTCTGTCCAGTCCTAGAACTCAAAAGCAAATTCCTCAGCAATGGCTTCACCCACCAAAATTACCGATAGATATGCACTGTGGGCATGAAACATAACCATCCTTGTGCCAAGGTGGCAAACCAACTATGTAGCTTCCAAGAAGCTACAGACTTTCTTTCTTGGGTGGCTCCTTCATAAAAAAGACGTATGTTAGGTCATGATTGAACTCATGACCTCTCAACTGGCCAAATCAACAACATGGTGCACTCACAAGGCACATCTCATAGGAGAAAGAGCAAAAGTGAGTCACCCAAGAATGGATCCAGTGGTCATACCTCCACGAGGGGCATATCATTCCTGATCCATCCTAACATAGTGAAAAGGGTTCAACTATATTCAACACAACGCACCAAAGAACGGGTGATTTGGCCAAGAACGGGTGATTTGGTCAAGCACAACTACCCAATCGACCTGATACCAACTGCGATTTTGTCATGCCAAGGCGCCTCAATGCAGATGAAAAATGCCTTTCTGAAGGCCCACGCCCATTTTCACATCACTGTTTTGATGGGCCTTATTATCTTTGATATCGAGCTTTGTGATGGGGTACCATGGGCTTTAAAACCTAACCACGGACCTGCAGCCAGAATTTTGACTTCCCGTGAGATACAAACTGTACTTCTGAGCTGTGGATCTTGAGCCAATGTTTAGGCTAAGTCCCCCTGTTGTAGCTTGTACTACCGTGGAGAAAATTGTGGCCACAATTTTCTGATTTCACATTGCAGAATAGTCGGGAGCTGTGATTCAGCCAATGTCTCTAGTCTTGAAGCACATTAGTGAAAATGGATAAAACCTCAACCAACATTTGCACACCCATAATTTTCTTGATTTTCAACACAAGTAAGAAATTTAAATTGCTACAAGACTAGCTAGACTAGTTATGCAGAAAAAACAGTTTCCGGTTCTTAGCACTCTGAAGAACTCTAGAGGCTACCATAATCATGCCCCTACTATGAGTATGTAGAGTGGCAATTCTTCAACAATCTCCCCCTTGCACCTTTGGTGCTCACTGACTCCTGGTCAGTCATGCTCATCTTCCACTGCGCCTGCCAACCCATCATAGCTGGTCTTTTTGAGGCTGACCATGAAAATGGCATGCCGGTCCATGGGTTATCCTTTGGTCAAGCGTCCCGTAAGCATGTGCTTCGAGCCGCACTGCTACAGCACCACCGACCCTTTCTCCACCATGTGACGTGCATAGTAATAGCATACGTTGACATGCGCTATCCTTGGAGGTTGTGTTGGGCTAGTGATGAGCAATATGAAGCCGGTGTTGTCCTGCTCCACCACCTTTGGATCCTGCTGTGACACGGCCAGCTCCTGGAGCAAATTAGGGAGCCAAAATTCTTACTGATTATGTCTCGCCAGTGTGATTCAATCAACCTCCACAGCGGAGGTGGAAACAAAGTCTTACTTCCTGCTGCACCACTAGGCCGCTGCACGTGCAAGAAAGAATACATAGCAGGAGGTGGGATTCTGTCCATCCATGTTGCTAGCATAGTCCGCGTCAACATAGATGACCAGAAACAATAGGTCCGACCTCCCCCACCCATCAAACCTCGGATGCGCATCCGGCATTGCCTTCTGGTACCAGTTCACTTGACCACCATCCAGTGTAATAGCATGGGACCGGCCAGGTACCACTTCACTTGGCCCACGGCATCGGCCAGGTCAGGATGCCCATCGTTGACTGGTACAGAAACTCTGAGATGTTGCATCACTCGTCACTTGTTTGGGGTGCCATTGCTGCACTCATGTCACAGGTTGTGGAGACCGGACTGTACACTGGTTTGTAAATTTTGATGTTGTACTGGTTTCACATGTTGCCCAGGTGTTTTTCCGGCACCAACTCAAGTATGTGTCTATGTTCTAGTTCCGTGTGATGCTCAAATAGAGGTTTTCTTCCAAATAACTAGTTTTGAATATGTGAAACCTGCTTCTTAGACGCTCTTTTAGCTCTTGTCACACCTCTTGCAACACCTTTTCCCTCATAAAGAGGGAAACAAGATCAGATGGTCCACCTAAGGTTCTGATACTTGGCAACGCTACTTATTTGAATTTCAAGTACACGCACTGATCACATTATTTGTGCGTAAAGCCGTGTTGTTCCATACAGGAATCCATCTGCAAGTACAAGCACCGTGACAACTGTTTTAGTTTGCACAATGACTATCACAACATGCACACGTTGGCGTCTGGCGTGTCCAACCCCTCCGACACCTCCTTGAAGATCTCTCTTTCTAGGATGCCAATCAAGAATGTTGTTTTGATTTCCAATTGATGAATCTACATGTTCTTTGTAGCCTCCTCCATGAGGATTGCCTAGATGCTCATGAACTTGGAAACAGGGGGCAGATTTCTCATTTTGGTGCTTGCCCTTAACGGTTTGCGTATCCCTTTTCCACCAGTTGCAAATTTTACTCGTCCAATTTACCCTCAAGTTTATCCTAGTTGTATTTTGTTTTGAACGCCCACTTGGAGCCGATGAACTTAACATCCATTGGCTAGATGGATTGGCCCCAGGTTTCATTATTAGCAATAGACACCAGCTCTGAATTGATTGATGTGTCCCACTACTCCCTTTCCGGCTGTGCAAGTGCCTCTTGCACATTTGTGGGACTCATAGCGGCTCTCATCTTGCACCGTGCCCCGGTGATCCAGCTTTCTGTTGTTGCTTTATACTGTTTCATCACATTCCACTTCCTCTGAATACGGACTCTGTGTTTGCTACTTTTTTTTACACACCAAAAACACATGCATGTGCTGTGTCACCCTGCTGCACTCCAGCCCAATCATCACAATCCAAAGATGAGTCGTCCACATCGGCGTCAGTTTGCTCCTCCAAATGGTTGAGGAGCTGGAAGGATTCCATCTACGTAGAAGAGTCTACCACATCAAGGTCATTGCCATTGCAGCTATCAAGGTCATTGCCATTGCAGCTCTGCTGCTCATCAAACTCCACATCTCAGATGCAGACGATATGCACACAGGACATGTGAAGCTTGTATTTTTTATGCGTGCTCATGTTGCCAAGGAAGAGGTAGAGCTTGACACACGGGTTCAGATTTGCAGTGTGCTATTGTGCCGCTTGCACCACCGTATGTGCATTGCACAAGGCAAACGTTTGGTACGCAAGACTAGAATGGTGCCCAATCCATACCTCCTGCAGTGCCTTTTAGCTGCCTTTCCCCTTTAGCCCCATTACAGGGGTGGTGTTTATGGTGTAGCTTGTCGTGTACAATTCTTCCACTAAGAAGCTCCGTGATGATCCTGTCCTCCCCTCTTCAATCCTCACTGATAACGATCACTTGAATACAACTACATTGTTTATAAACGATGAAAATTTGTGGATGGTACAAATACTTTCCCATGTCCCAGTTGTCTAGGAAGTAGCCTCATTGATTCTCAACCGCAGATGAAAAATAGAGTATGAGCACCTTTGTGTTCTTCATTTACAATGGCCTCCTTCTTTATGTATTTTACGTTCGCCTTGTTGAGAACCTCCGTGCCCTCAATGAGGTTAAGGAACCCCTTGTGGCACATCCATAGACAGAAACTAGGGCCATCCAAACTCTTATGGATGAGCTGCGACAAGATCTTCTACACCATAGTTGCTCTTCTGCTACTCGAGTCATCAGAAGTTGATGGTGAGGCCATCCGCGACGCTACTCGTGTCAGCTGCAGAAGCCGCGAAAGGTTTGACGACGGTTAGGGCTGTGGGCCTAAATCCACTTGTTAAAATCACTATTCCATAACTACCTGACTATTTTTGAGTCTCCTGGCCCATTTGGGTGGCAACCTGAGACGTAGCTTGTGCTTTCTCGTTGCCGCATGTTGTGTGAGAAGATTATTGGAGGATGTCAGCAACACCCAAAAGCGGGAAAATTTGGTGATGAGTTTTGTTTTTTAAGTTTTTGCACAAATACCACATATTTCAATTTGAACGTATGATCATGAGCCTTCTAAACTAAATAGTAACACATGATTCAGCAAATCATGGAAAAATTGATACTTTTACCAGCACAGATTTTACACATATAAGATACACTTCACACCATGTGCTCGTTTCCTCATGCTGCAATGCCTTCATGCACATGGAAAATGATTTTCTGGAGGCACAGGTCCATTTACGCATGGTTAAGGTGTCCCATGCAATTTCTGGATGCGCCTCAAAAACTTCAGTATTGAGTTTGCTGATGGGGTTCGACCAGCTTTAAAACATGTCTGTAGACATGCAGTCAGAATATGGACTGTTCCTAAGTGACAATCTGTACAACTGAGTCACGGACCTTGAGACCGCTTTTTGGCAAAGTCCCCTAGTCACCGCTTGTACTAGTTAAAAAAATCTGGCGCTAGACTTTGCCGCTTAGACTGCGGCATAATCCAATAAAGCTGGCATCTGGCTAAGTGCTTAAAAAACAAAATATACCACTGAAAGTTGCCAAAGCCTCAGCCAAACTCTGCACATACATAGCTTCTCCAATTTGCAAAGGAATAAACTAGACCACTGTTTGTTTGGAGCACCCTGCAGACTTATAGACGCTTCCATTGTTTTGCCTCTGTTATGGGCATGCAAAGGGGCAATAAAGCACGTACATATTATTTCTTATTACGGATCTTGGTTTAGATTATAATCCCTTCATTTACATCAATATGTATACATGTAACCCTTTTTTTTACATAAAGACTTAAACAAATTAAGTTTCTCATTCTGGTGTCACTTGTCTCTTGTCTTATACTCCACTGTCGCCTCTAACTTGATTCATGAGCTTGTTAAAGTTGAAAAATAGAGACAGCATGCTATGTGGTAGAATCAAACAGTAAGAAGAGTGATTATTTAGTGATTATTCTGTTACTTCCTAACTTGCCCACTGAAATTATTCTTATGTAGCCTAACTTAGGAGAAAATGTGTGGCAGCAAAATGGAGAAGAAAAAGAGGGATAAAATTAAGCATCAGAACGGATACAACATAAAAGACATGCACGCTTATCCTCATCTCAACTGCTCTGCAACACCATGTTCTCATTCTCTGATCATGTAGCAACAAAGTACAGAAGTTTAGGTCTATGTAAAGATATGAAGGCCAGGAAAGACACTGGTGAGTAGATTACATTGGTTGCAACACACATGGAGAGGACCACAATCCATTTCTGTTGGCAGAGGTAACAGTTCGACCAACCACACTACCCCATCTATAACTCTGAGTAAGAGCCAAATAAAGCCTTTTTAACCACACAGATTAGCCCGGTTAGTATGAGCTGATTTTTGCATCAAATTTTGCTACCCTGCTCCTGGTCACCTTGGCTTTCTGGCTTTTTGCTGATGGTTGGCAGGAAGAAAATGGTGTTGGGCAGGGAAAGCTGAGCCATTCCTAGAATTTCAGCACATTACACTGGCAAAATCTCTCATGGCTTTTGTTGCGACATTCCCCTAAAAGTGTGAAAAATGCTTACAAATAGCACATCACCCCGGGTATTAATGATATTAACTACAGGAGAACAATTTTTTTGGACATGTTGTCCAAAAAATAATGATGAAAAGCTTCAGTTACAAAACACCAAGAAGACAACAAATCCAAGTTATGTTTCAGTTTACACTTTGATGTAGCACGACGTTGTTTTCCAAGAAGAAGATAGTCTGTAAAACCTGCTCCTTGAATTCAAGGATAGAGGTTACTATTAACCTTTGACTTGCACTCGTCGCATGTATGATCATATAAAAAATTGCTACTGAATGGGGTATGCATACATCCCCTTTGATTCCCCATACTTGGTCAAATACTGCCTGAAAATTTCACAATTCCCGTACACTTTCCCACTACAGCTCCATGTGAGGGAGTTTGTTGGTCATGAGTCAATAACATGGTAAAAGGAAGTTAAGAATAATCATCATCATCGTTGTCATCATCATCATCACAGTAGCCCTCGTCGGGTTCAAGATATTGATAAGTAATGTTGAACCACAAAATCTTCATCAATGGACTGACCCTGCAGTCCTGTGTTTGAGACAGCATAAGACACTTTCCTGCACATTCTTCTGGAGCTCCAACCCTGCAGTGAAAATTAGATACAGAAAGACATGTGGTGCCTCAGCAGCCATTAATCTCTGGAATGCAGCACCAGTGCATCGACATCTGTGATTACACCATCCTTCCTCAGGTGCTTGGCATGGTGCTGCAGGAAGACCCATCTCTCACCGTCCCAAGGGCTTGACCTCTTGGTCATCTCGCCCTATCTGACCTCAGGTACACAGGCCTCTTGAAATAAAGAAGGAAGATCCTGCCCCCTAAAATGTATTCTCTTGCACTGGTTCTCTTCTACGTTTTCTCTCTTACACCCAAAATGTACCATGGGTGCTGGCATGGCATTGCTACATGCTTATGACAGTCCTTGGCAGAATGATCCCTTCCTTTTATGAATTAACTGATCTGGTTAAAAGAGAAAAAAAAAGGCCATCCTTTATTTTCAAGATTCAACTTCATGTTTAAAAAACATCTGATAAACAGTCCTGTGGAATGCGAATGGCCATACATATTTCCCTCAAACATCCTATATATGATAAAATCTGGTGAGATACTCTATTCAACACAGGAAACCAGGGATTAATGAGGGTACGTTAGCGAGGAACATACATATACATAGAAAGCCATAGATATACACGTAGATATTTGTGTGAGCACATCTGTGCATTTGCGCGCAAGCACATCTGTGCATTTGTGTGTGTGCATGTGTGTGTGTGTGTGTGTGTGTGTGTGTGTGTGTGTGTGTGTGTGTGTGTGTGTGTGTGTGTGTGTGTGTGTGTGTGTGTG
>SZWC01006942.1:83275-133892 GCA_023375785.1 Penium margaritaceum | reverse complement strand
CCTAAACCCTAAACCCTAAACCCTAAACCCTAAACCCTAAACCCTAAACCCTAAACCCTAAATCCTAAACCCTAAACCCTAAACCCTAAACCCTAAACCCTAAACCCTAAACCCTAAACCCTGTTATGATCAATGACATATGCCTGCTTTGGTTGGTCATCGTGCATGGTCTCCACACCGTGCCACAACGTATTGAAGCCCCTTGTGCTTGCTAAGTGATACTTGGTGTTCCCAAACCATTGTTTCCCACTCTGACCATTTGTGACACGTATTATGAGTTGTCAACGTGGACCACACACAGCGGATTTATTTGGTCAAAGGCAGTACATATGCGTACTTTGGTCCGTCATTGTGCATGGTAGCCACACCGTGCTACTACTGACTGAAGTTTGTTGTACTTGGTAGTTGAGAACCGATATTCCCATAGCATTGTTTCCTGTCCTGATTGTTTTTCACTCGTGTCATGGTTGGTCAACGTTGACCACCCATATTGAAATTCTGTGGTCATGACCAGTGACATATGCCTAGTTTGGTTGTTTGATGTGCATATTAGCAACACCGTGCCACTACGTATTGAAGTTCTTTTTTCTAGTCAATACGTAGGCTTCCCAAACCATTGTCTCTCCCTGACCATTTGTGACTCATGTTATGAGTTGTCAATGGAGACCTTACATAGTGGACTTATTCGGTGGTAGTCAGTGACGCATGCATCCTTTGGTTGGTCACTATGCATGCTAGCCATACCATGCAACCGCTTGTTGAAGGTCTTTGTACTTGCTATTTGATAACTAGTGTTCCTAATCCATTGTTTTCCCCTCTGACCATTTGTGTCTCGTGTTATGCGTTTCAACGTTGACCACATGAAGTGAGATTTGTTCGTCATGGTTATTGACATATGCATACATTGGTTGGTCACTGTGCATTGAAGCCACATTGTGCCACTACATATGGAAGGTATTTTTACTTGCTAGTAGATAACTAGTATTCACAAACCATTACCGTCCACCCTGACCATTTGTGACTCGTGTTGTGAGTTGTCAAAATTTACCACACTTAGTGACATGATTTGGTCATGGTCAGTGACATATGCCTACTCTGGTTGGTCATCGTGCATGGTCTCCACACCGTGCCACAACGTATTGAAGCCCCTTGTGCTCACTATGTGATACTCGATGTTCCCAAACCATTATCTCCCCCTCTGACCATTTGTGACTCGTATTATGAGTTTTCAACGTTAACCACACACAGCGGATTTCTTTGGTCAAGGGTAATACATATGCCTACTTTGCTCGGTCATTGTGCATTGTGGTAGCCACACCGTGTTACTGCTGACTGAAGGTCGTTCTACTTTGTAGTTGAGAACCGATATTCTCATACCATTGTTTCCTCTCCTGACCGTTTGTGACTCGTGTTATGGTTGGTCAACGTTGACCACCCATATTGAAGTTCTGTGGTCATGATCAGTGACATATGCCTAGTTTGATTGTTTCGTGTGCATATTAGCCACACCGTGCCAATACGTTTTGAAGTTCTTTGTCCTTTCTAGCCAATACATTGGCTTACCAAACCATTGTCTCTCGCTCTGACCATTTGTGACTCGTGTTATGAGTTGTCAATGTTGACCACACATAGTGGACTTATTTGGTCGTAGTCAGTGACGTATGCATCCTTTGGTTGGTCACTGTGCACGCAAGCCATAATGGGCCACTGCTTGTTGAAGGTCTTTGTACTTGCTAGTTGATAACTAGTGTTCCCAACCCATTGTTTTCCCCTCTGACCAGTTGTGACTCGTGTTATGTGTTTTCAACATTGACCACAGGAAGTGAAATTTGTTGGTCATGGTTAGTGACATATGCATACTTTGGTTGGTCACTGTGCATTGAAGCTACATTGTGCCACGACATATTGAAGGTATTTGTACTTGCTAGTCAATACATAGTATGCACAAACCATTATCTTCCACCCTGACCATTTGTGACTCGTGTTATGACTTGTAAAAACTTACCACACTTAGTGACATTATTTGGTCATGGTCAGTGACATAATCCTATTTTGGTTGGTCATCGTGCATGGTCTCCACACCGTGCCACAACGTATTGAAGCCTCTTGTGCTTGCTATGTGATACTTGGTGTTCCCAACCCATTGTTTCCCCCTCTGACAATTCGTGACCCATGTTATGGGTTGTCGACGTTGACCACACATAGCAAAATTATTTGGTCATGGTAAGTAGCACATGCCTAATCTGGTTGGTCATTGTACATGGTAGCCACACCGTTCCACTACTTGTTGAAAGTATTTGCACTTGCTAGTCAATAAATAGCAAAAGGTTTCTCCCTTTGACACCAGGTCGGTTTTTGTTTATTTGTTACGCGTANAACCCATTGTTTCCCCCTCTGACAATTCGTGACCCATGTTATGGGTTGTCGACGTTGACCACACATAGCAAAATTATTTGGTCATGGTAAGTAGCACATGCCTAATCTGGTTGGTCATTGTACATGGTAGCCACACCGTTCCACTACTTGTTGAAAGTATTTGCACTTGCTAGTCAATAAATAGCAAAAGGTTTCTCCCTTTGACACCAGGTCGGTTCTTGTTTATTTGTTACGCGTAGGTGCCTTCACTGGAATACTTCATCCCATCCCCCTAGAGGGATGTTCCGTGGACGACCTGGAGGACAGATTTGCGACCGCATTATGACACCCTCCCTACCCCCCATGGCTTAGGCTCGAAGGTAGAGTTGAGGTAGCACAACAAGCCTCCCCCCCCCAGGTCGCGAGCCTATTCTATATTACGCGTACGAGGATTCAAACCCAAGACCTATCGCTCCAGAATCTAACTCTATAAGCACTAAGCCAGCTCGCATGGTGTTCATATGTTGTCCAAATGACATTAGAAGGGCTCCTATGGGTAAAGGGCATAAAAGAAGGGGGTGTAAGATTATAGGGTAGTTTTCAAAGGTATGAATGATAACAAATTCAGTTTAGTCACGAACAATTCACGCAGGCTAAGTTTTGAATTTTGCAACATCGAGCTTGAATAATCTCTCAACCATTGCTGCAATTGACCAGCCGTAAGAAGGAAAGTTCACAAGACACAACGAAACTCTTTTTATGATATTCAATGACACAAGAATATTTTGGTTGGTCATTGTGCCTGGTAGCCATACCGTGCCACGACTAATTGATGATCTTTGTACTTGCTAGTCGATACCAAGTATTCCCAAACCATTATTTCCCCCTCTGAACATTTGTGACTCGTATTTCTGAGTTGTCAACGTTGACCACACACAGCGGATTTCTCTGATCAAAGGCAGTACATATGCCTCCTTTGGTCGGTCACTGTGCATGGTAGGCACACCGTGCTACTACTGACTGAAGGTCATTGTACTTGGTAGTTGAGAACCGATATTCACATAACATTGTTTCCTCTCCTTACCGCTTGTGACTCGTGTTATGGTTGGTCAACGTTGACCACCCATATTGAAATTCTGTGGTTATGATCAGTGACACATGCCTATTTTGGTTCTTTGGTGTGCATACTAGCCACACCGTGCCACTACGTATTGAAGTTCTTTGTCCTTTCTAGTCAATATATATGCTTCCCAAACCATTGTCTCTCCCTCTGATAATTTGGGACTGGCGTTATGAGTTGTCAATGTTGACCACACATAGTGGACTGATTCGGTCGTAGTCAGTGACGTATGCATCCTTTGGTTGGTCACTGTGCACGCTAGCCATACCGTGCCACTGCTTGTTGAAGGTCTTTGTACTTGCTAGTTGATAACTGGTGTTCCCAATTAATTGTTTTCCCCTATGACAACTTGTGACTTGTGTTATGCGTTTTCAACATTGACCACATGAAGTGAAATTTGTTGGTCATGGTTAGTGACATATGCATACTTTGGTTGGTCACTGTGCATTGAAGCCACATTGTGCCACTACATATTGAAGGTATTTGTACTTGCTAGGAGATAACTAGTATGCACAAACCATTTTCTTTCCCCCAGACCATTTGTGACTCGTGTTATGAGTTGTCAAAGTTGACCACACTTAGTGACATTGTTTGTTTATGGTCAGTGACATATGGCTACTTTGGTTGGTCATCATGCATGGTCTCCACACCGTGCCACAACGCATTGAAGCCCCTTCTGCTTTCTATGTTACTCTTGGTGTTCCTAAACCATTGTTTCCCCCTCCGACCATTTGTGACTCGTATTATGAGTTGTCAACGTTGACCAAACACAGCGGATTTCTTTGGACAATGGCAGTACATATGCCTACTTTGGTCGGTCATTGTACATGGTAGCCACACCATGCTACTACTGACTGAAGGTCGCTGTACTTGGTAATTGAGAACCGATATTCTCATAACATGGTTTCCTCTCCTGACCGTTTGTGACTCGTGTTCTGGTTGGTCAACGTTGACCACCCATATTGAAATTCTGTGGTCATGATCTGTGACATATGCCTAGTTTGGTTGTTTGGTGTGCATATTAGCCACACCCTGCCATTGTGTATTGAAGTTCTTTGCCCTTTCTAGTAAATACATAGGGTTCCCAAACCATTGTTTCTCCCTCTGACCATTTGTTACTCGTGCTAGGAGTTGTCAATGTTGACCACACATAGTGGACTTATTCGGTCATAGTCAGTGACGTAAAAATCGTTTTGTTGGTCACTGTGCATGCTAGCCATACCGTGCCACTGATTGCTGAAGGTCTTTGTACTTGCTAGTTGATAACTAGTGTTCCCAACCCATTTTTCCCCCTATGACCATTTGTGACTTGTGTTATGAGTTTTCAACGTCAACCAAACACTGTGAAATTCGTTTGGTCATGGTTAGTGACATATGCCTCCTTTGGTTTGTCACTATACATGGTTGACACGCCGTGTCAGTATGTATCAAAGGTCTCTGTGCTTTCTAGTTGATAGCTAGTGTTCCCAAACCATTGTTACCCCCTCTGACTATCAGTGACTTGTGTTGTGAGTTGTGAACGCTGACCACATGAAGTGAAATTCGTTGGTCATGTTCAGTGACATATGCATAATTGAGTTGGTCACTGTGCATGGTAGCCACGCTGTGCCACTACATTTTTAAGGAATTTGTACTTGCTAGTCGATAACTAGTATTCACAAACCATTATCTTCCACCCTGACCATTTGTGACTCATGTTATGAATTGTCAGGGTTTACCGCACTTACTGATATTATTTGGTCATGGTCAGTGACATATGCCTACTTTGGTCGGTCATCGTGCATGGTATCAATACCGTGCCACAACGTATTGAAGGTCCTTGTGCTTGCTATTAGATACCTAGTGTTCCTAAACCATTGTCTCCCCATCTGACCATTTGTGACTCCTATTATGAGTTGTCAACACTGACCACACACAACGGATTTCATTGGTCAAAGGTAGTACATATGCCCACATTGGTCGGTCATTGTGCATGGTAGCCACACGGTGCTTATGCTGATTGAAGGTCGCTGTATTTGCTAGTTGAGATCTGGTATTCACAGAAGATTGTTTCCCCCTCTGACCATTTGTGACTCGTCTTATGGTTGGTAAATGTTGACCACCCATTTTGAAATTCTTTCATCATGGTCGGTGACATATGCGTAGTTTGGTTGTTTGATGTGCATAGAAGCCACACCGTGCCACTACGCATGGAAGTTCTTTCTCCTTTCTAGTCGATACATAGGGTTGTCAAACCATTGTCTCTCCCTTTGACTACTCGTGACTCGTGTTATGAATTGTCAATGTTGACCATACATAGTGGACTTATTTGGTCATGGTCAGTGACGTGTGCATTCTTTGGTTTGTCATCGTGCATGATATCCACACCGTGCCACTACTTGTTGAAAATATTTTTACTTGCTAGTTGATAACTAGTGTTTCAAACCCATGATTTCCCCCACTGACTATTTCTGACTTATGTTATGAGTTTTCAACGCTGACCACACACTGTGAAATCCTTTTGGTCATGGTTTGTGACATATGCCTACTTTGGTTTGTCACTCTACATGGTTACCACGCCGTGTGATTACGTATCAAAGGTCTCTTTGCTTTCTTATTGACAGCTAGTGTTTCCAAACCAATGTTAGCCACCTCTGACTATCTGTGACTCGTGTTGTGAGTTGTAAATGTTGACCAAAGGAAGTGAAATTATTTGTTCATGGACAGTGACATATGCATACTTTGGTTGGTCACTGTGCATTGTAGCCACACTGTGCCACTACATATTGAACGTATTTGTACTTGCTAGTCAATAACTAGTATTCACAAACCATTATCTGCCACCCTGACAATTTGTGACTCGTGTTATGAGTTGTCAAATAATACGACACTTAGCAACATTATTTGGTCATGGTCAGTGACATATGCCTACTTTGGTTGGTCATCGTGCATTGTATCCACACCGTGCCACACCGTATTCAAGCTCATTGTGCTTGCTATTTGAAACTTGTGGTTCCCAAACCATTGTTTCCCCCACTGACCATTTGTGACTCGTATTATGAGCTGTCAATGTTCACCACACACAGCGGATTTCTTTGGTCAAAGGCAATACGTATGCCTTCTTTGGTCCGTCATTGTGCATGGTAGCCACACTGTGCTTCTACTCACTGAAGGTTGATGTACTTGCTAGTTGAGAACTGATATCGACATAGCATTGTTACCTCCCCTGACCGTTTGTGACTCGTGTTATGGTTGGTCAACGTGGACCACCCATATTGAAATTCGTTGGTCATGGTCAGTGATATATGCAGAGTTTGGTTGTTTGGTGTGCATATTAGCCACACCGTGCACTGCATATTGAAGTTATTTGTCCTTTCTGGTCAATACATAGGGTTCCCAACCCATTGTGTCTCCCTCTGACCATTTGTGACTCGTGTTATGAGCTGTCAATGTTGACCACACATAATGGACTTCTTCGGTCATAGTCAGTGACGTATGCATCCTTTGGTTGGTCACTTTGTACGCTAGCCACACCGTGCCACTACTTGTCGACAATCTTTCTAATTGCTAGTTTATAACTAGTGTGACCAACCCATGGTTTCCCTCAATGACCATTTTTTACTCGTGTTATGAGTTTTCAACGTTGACCACACACTGTGAAATCCGTTTGGTCATGGTTAGTGACATTTGCCTACTTTGGGTTGTCCGTGTACATGGCTACCACGCCGTGTCACTATGTATCGAAGGTCTTTGTGCTTTCAAGGTGATAGCTAGTGTTCCCAAACCGTTGTTAGCCCCTCTGAATATCTGTGACTCGTGTTGTGAGTTGTCAACATTGACCAAATGAAAAGAATTTCTTTGGTCAAAGGCAGTTGATGCTCCCAATTTTGCCGTGCACGCTACTAACTTCGCACTTTCTGACTCTGCATTTGCTCCTGTTCTGCGATTTTGATGTTTCGCAATTCTGCTCGTCACTCCTATGCTACCTCTCCCGGACTTCCGCGGATGCTTTGCACCTTTCGGGCCTGAGTCGTAGGCAGTGCTCCACGACTCCCTCCTTGCCAGCACGAGTCCGCCACCTCGTGGCCTCTGACTCCTTTGCCCGCAGAACCCCGTTCCGCGGTCGTGTGCAAGGCCGCGGAGTCGCCAACAGCACTCCTTGCCCAACTTGTGCTCCCTGGTGACGACAGCACTCAGCGGTATCTTGGGTTGCTCGCATGAAGGGTGGATTGAGCAGTATGTTCCGCGCGCACCTAGAGGATATGAATTCGTCCTCCGCATAACAACTCCGCAGAGAGCACGATGGCAAATTCCTTAACTGGTGCGGATCTTAGAGGGTGAAGCATGGGTCTAAACCAAGACCAGCACTCACACGGATTGATGAGACAGGAGGATTGTTGAGATCATGACACTGAAATAGACTTACATTAACTCAAGTCACAAGAGAGCAGACAAAGGGGAAGCAAGTTTGGTCATTAGCCACATTCGACTAGTCCCTCCGCTACACTACTACTTTATATCCACCAGAACTAGCCCTCTCAGACACCTCCCATCACTCCTTCCCTTATCTCGGACTCCGCGCGGCGCGCTACACGTGCCGCGGGTCTCGTCCTTGAGACACACACACACACACACTCTTCACTACTATATTTCCTTGTTCTGCCACTACATCTTCCTCTAGTCCGCGGCTTGAATGCTCGCGGTCTTGTGTTATTCCTTGAATCTTTGTCTTCGCGCGGTGCGTCCTCCCGGTCCTCCTGCTTGATATCGCTGCCCATCTTGAGTTCTCATTGGTCGAGCTTCCCCTTGACTCCCGGTCCTGCCGTCGTACATCTCTGCACGTCCGCCGCTTCAGCTTTTCTGCGGCTCGACCCATGTTCCCTTCTCACCGCGGATTCTCATCCTACTCTCCCTCTAGGGCATGCCGCGGATTGGTGTCCTTCCACTCCCAGTTCTTCCTCTTCCTCTGATTCTTCCTCTTCCTCTCCGTCATTCACTCCCAGTGCCCTACGAACGCCTCGTTGCCTCTCGACCTCCTCTTTGCACCTCCTGCACACCGCAGCCCCGCTTCGCCCTCCACGCCCATCACGAGGTGGGGCCAAGCAACCGGTGCAGATCTTGTGCAGGCATCTGCCACAATCCTATACTTTCACTCCCCACCACTGGCCACATTGAGCGCATTTCTTTTCTTCCAGTTCCTTCCTCCTTCTCTCTTCTGCCGCGACCCGTCCCTCCGCCTGCCACTGCCTCATTGTGGCCCCGAAAACGGAGCGCGGACCTCTCTTTTGCTCTGGAGGCCCTTCTCCCTTCTCTTCCTCTTCCTCCTCCTCCTCTGGGTCCCATCTCCCGCGAAGCGGCGCTCCCCCAGCGCCGGGTCGTGCTCCCTCTTCCTCATCCCTTTTGTTCTTGGCCTCCCATTCAGCAGCCTCTTTTAGGCATCGCAAGCAGGTTCGGTTTCGTCCGATGCAGGTCTTGGATGCTCCGCCGGCGTACTGATGCGCTGGATTCCCGCATACCCGGCACACCACTTTTAGGAGTGGTTTAGCATGGAGGTTCTCTCCGCACCACACACATGGGCCCGTGTAGTCAGCGAGGACCTTAGGGCTTATGGGCATCCTTGACTGCGGTGGTACCTTATGGGGTGGCTGCGGGGATACTCCCGTTGGAGTCCTTTCGGGCTGAGACTCAGATCTGCATTTAGACTCCTTTCCCTGGTCCCGCGGCTTTCCTTGCTCTTGCCGTCTCTTCTCCTGCTGCTCCCGCTGTTGCTCCCGCCTCCATGGCTCGCGTTGTTGTTCCTTCTACACCTCCTCCGCGGCAAGTTCGCGGACATCAGACTCCTCCTCTTCAACCTCCTCTGGTTCCTGGCTCCATTCCTGCGCTTGCCGTGACACCTTCCCTTCGCAGATGTCTAGCACCTCTTTCGCTCTCCATCCCCTCAAGCCCTTCCGCTGCCCAGAGGCAGTAGGCGACATCCTGCCCCGGGGATGTGCGTCTGCAATGCAGGTGGCAGCAGCACAAATTCCGGGGCTGGGTAGCTTCGGTCGCTGAACCCTTCCGGTCCCTTCAGCCACACTTGCCTCGCCTCCACGCTAGCCACGCGGTACACCTCCCGCGGTTCCCCTCCCTCTCTCCCGGCGTTGGGGAAGGGGCGGAGATACACCAGGTGTCCTTCCTTGATGGACCCATGGTTCAGCCGTCGGTTTGCCGCGTCACATCTGCGCCAGGCAGCGACCGAACCTATCAACCGTGCCTCCGCCCGCATGGCCTTTGTCCGCTCGCAGCCCTCACGGAACCATTCCGCAACCGCCTTGTCCTTCTCCTCCTCTGAGAGTTTCTCTTGCTCTTCCGGGGCAAGCGGTAGCCCCAGCGGCTTTTGAGGCATGTCCATTGCCGCACGCGGTGGTTGTCCGAAGAGTAGCATGTGGGGTGAGAAGGAGGTTGCTCGGCTGGGTGTCGTGTTGATGAAGTGAGCCGCTTTCCTCAGCTTCTCAGTCCAGCTGCTGCCCTCCGCGGTTGCCACTGCCCTTTCTAGTATGTCGTGCATCCGCTCCACTTGTCCTTGTGACTCTGGCCGGTACTGTCCGGAGTGCACGTGGCGGACCATCCACTCCTCTAGTTCCTCTCTGAAGGCCCCCATGAACTCCGTGCCGTTATTGCTATGCACCACGCTGCAGCCACCAAAGCGGTAGAAGATTTCCTCGCTGATGAACCTTTCCGCGGTGGCTGAACTCTTGTTGGACACAGCGCGGACCTAGAGGTACTTTGTGAAGTGGTCCACCGCTGCAATCCAGTATCGGTTCCCTTGGTCACGGTGTGCGCGGGGACTATGGAAGTCGATGATAATCTTTTCCAACGGCTCGCCGATAGGGGAGGGTTGGAACAACGGCTGATCCCACGGCGTGGTTTTCCGCACTCGTTCACAGGGGGCGCAGTGTCGTACCACATCTTTGATGATAGCCGCCAGGTTCGGCATGTGGATGATGAGCGCCAGTCTATCTTTTAGTCCCTGCACGCCAGTGTGATGGTGGCGGTGGTAAGCCTCCATAACTGCCCTCTGCAACGTTGGCGCGGGCACCCACAAGACACGCGGAGTTATCCTCCAGAGACGACCGTCCTCCCAGGCGTACTGCTCACACAGGCGAGTTAGGTCGTCCTTTTTCCCGCGGTCAAATTCCACCCCAGCCGTACTTCCAGGTCCGCGTACACCTTCTGCGCCTCCGCCTTCTGCTGTTCCTTGCCAGTGGCGCGAAGAAGGATGTGGGCGGTCTGCCAGATCCGCTAGTCTTGTGTTTCCATGGGTCCCTTCCTCCCCGCTTTCTCTGTCACCGCTTCCCCCGGCTTCCGCTTCGTTTATAGCACTCTTGCCGGCAATCCGCGCGCTCGCCTCCAATCGTGCACCGCTTTCATCACCTCGAACTTCTTGCGGTTCTCTTCATCATAGACCGGTGGCTCTCTGTCCCAAGGGTCAGGTGCGGGGAAGAGCCGAAGGATCCCGACTGCTCGAAGTTCTCCTTTGTCCCATTGTTCTCGCAACCTGCTCTCAGCGGGGCTGCTTTGGCGTCTGCCGCGTCCACCAGTGCGGTGCAGCTCAATTACCTCCTCCTTCCTGTGTGGAACCGTTCCTGAAGCTCGCAGTAATCATTGGCTGTGTATGAGGGGTTATTCTTCTTTCAAGTCTCCTGGTGACTCACTTATTTTGGAAACCACCATCATTGCCTCTTTTTCCGCGCGTCCCCTCCTTTTCGGCCCATTGCGTGCAGCTGTTGTCGCAGCCTCTGCCAAGACAGGCCGCAGTGGAGCCAGCATCATCTCCGAAGGCAAGTGTACTGTGCGAAGTACCGCCATCAGAAGTTCCGCTGCCTGCGCGGCCTCCCGCTGGGCCTGGGCCAACTGTTCCGCGGTTACGCCGGGGTTGGGGCCTTCGTGTTCTCGAGGTTGTTTTTCTTTCCGTAGCTCTGCGACCGCTTCCTCTTCCGCCTTCCTATTTCCTTTTGGAGCAGGAGTTGTCCCCTCCAAGAAGGTCTGTGCCGGATCCTCACTTCGACTGGTGTCTGCCGGCGCTGTTAATCTGGTCTGGCTCAGCGCCGCTGCTGCTTTCTGCACCATTGCCATCGCTCGGGCCTGGAGTTGTTCCTTTTGCCGTAGGGAGTGGGCGGATGGCTCCGGGCGGTAGCGCTTGACGCAAGCCTTGTACCTCTTCCCCATCTTCTCTCCTTTGGCTCCTGCCTGCCTCGCCGCGGTCCTATCTATTGTTGCTTCCTTTGCTGCCTCCGTGGCTGTACTACCTACTCCCACTCTGGCCGCCTCCGCGGTTGCATGTGTTTTTGCTGCTACCTGTGCCTCTGTGGGTGCTGCCTCTGCTACCTTGTCTGTCGCTATCGTTGTTGCCTCTGCTGCCGCTACTGGTACTGCCTCTACCTCTGCTTTTGCCGCTTCTGTTGCTACTGCTGTTGCCTCCACTTCCGCCACTTCTGCTACTTCTGCTACTGCTTCTGTCACTGCTGCTGTCGTCGCTGCTTCTGCTTCCCCCTTGATTTCCCTTATGAGTTCTTCTGCAGTCTCCTTGTCTGTCTTAGCCGCCACAACCCGTTCCTTAGCCAACCGGGTTTCCTTCTCCGCGACTTGTGCGGCCACCCGCTCTGACTCGACTGCCTCTTCCTCCCATTCCTTTCGCAGGAGTTCCTGCATCTGCTGCAACTGAGGAGAGGGCTGGGTGTATTCGGGAGCCTCCTCCACCTCCGCATCCCTCATGCTCTTGTCCTCTCGGCATATTTTCGCTGCCTCCTTGGCCCAGAGTCGCACCTCTTCTTGCTTGAGGTTCAAACCCTTTCCTCGCACCACGATCCAGTGTGTCTCCGCGACCGCTGCCGCCACCCTGGTGCGTATCACGTTCTGGAGCATCAACGTCCAGCATTTTTCCATGGCTTCCATCCAGCATCCCGCAGGTCTCTGGGTGTTCGCAAGCCACAATCTTTCTTCTTATGGGTATTGAACGCTCCATCTAGCATAGACAAGGTTGAGCAGATATCTCCACCTCCATTCGTCCGCCATGGATCTTCTCCGCGGTGCCTCTGCCGATCCAGGTGCCTGGTGATTCACATGGTACAGGATGAGGGCTCTGGCCCTCTCCTGGAGCAAGTGCACGTACCGCCTTTCTGGACTGCTCCCCCGGTCCTTCCGCACCCTGATCCACCATACTCGAGCGGCTTCCAGTGATGGGTCCGCCCGTTCGGTGTTCAGCAGTTCCGCAACGCCAGTCACGTCACTGGTCATCCTTGATTTGATGTTCAAGCTATCCCATAGTGCCAAAACCAGGCGCTCTGCGCCTGCTGTCTCAAGCAGAAGCACCTGCCTCTCGTGCACTCTGAGGGCCAGCACCCCCGTGGCTGCTCCCTTTAATACTACCTGCCACATCCTGTCGAAAAGTGAATCCTCAAACTCCGCGCGGATCACTTCCAGAATCTCTGTCAGCAGCTGGAGCATGACGCTACTTACCACCTCCAGCAGCAGGGCTTCCTTGGGCTACTCTCTGCTGTCTCCCGAGCTTTCCTCGAGGTACGTTCTTGCCCCGTCCATCACCGTTCCTGTGCCCAGCAGGTGCCGTGCGAGTTGCCGAGTTGGACTGTCGCGCGAGGTTGGCGGTGAGTGAGAGAGCGTCGTCGTGGCAGGGGAGGGACTGGGGTAACCAGGGTTCGAGCTTCATCTCGCGGGCTTGGTGTTGGGGTGGCGGTTGTTCTTGCCGCTGCCTTCGTGGCTCCTTCCGCTGGCTCAATACGTCTGCTGATCCGCGTCGGTGTGCTTGTGGCCGGGCCTTGTCGCGACGAGCCTGGTGATTTGGCCACAAGTGGCGTGGCCTGCGTTGGTGTTCGTTCCGTGGAACTCGACCGCGGTGGGATTGTTACTGCTGGTCTTGTAGATGGTGTCAGGGTCATCCCTGCGGACGGGATGGGCCGCGCTGAGGCTGCAGCCGCTGCTGGGATGGCCGTTACCGGTGTTGGCGGGGTTCTCATCACCAAGCCATGTCGGGACGTGTCTGTTGCAGCCGCAGGTGGTGCTGGTGTCCTTGCAGGTGTGGTCCTTGCCGTGGGTCCCTGCAGCGGAAGGGCCGTTGTTCCAGTTGGTGGTGTTGGTGTCCGTGCTGGGTGGTGCCCCGCGCCCGTGTTAAGAGTAGGGTGGCATAGCTGCCGCCGGGAGGGTCCACCCCATCCGACGAAGGCGCGGACCCCATGCCTTGATTGCGTGCCATGTCGGATGTTCCGCGGGCAAGAGCTTAGCTGCGTGTTATCCGTGGAGTATGCCGGGCGCCGGTGAGAGCCGAATCAAAAGTGGAGGTGACCGCTCCCGGAGATGGCCAATGCGATGTAAAGAGCGGGGTGAATGGTTGAATGCCGGAACTAAAAATGAGATTGAGGATGCCGGCACCGATTAATACATCTGCTTGGCGCGGCGCGAGCTAGTCCGCCGCGAGAAGAACATCGTATATGCGGACATCGCAGACTTGGACGGTTTGTGCCGCATGCACATTCGCCACTTGCATGGGGAGGCCCGCGATTTGTCCAAGCGGCGCGTCAATGTCTTCGGTGGAGATGGAGAAGCAGAGTCGGGTTGGTTGAATGAGGTGCTACATGTGGAGCGAGCGGACCATCTGGAGCGCAATCGTTGTATGAGTGGCACCATTGTCCACGATGGCCACAAACGTGCGGCCACAGATCCACACGTAACACCACGCCACGTGGACATCGAAGGGCGGGGGCGATCCGGGGGTGAGTGCCGCGGGTGCCCAGGTGTGTGACGCACGGGCAGCGGCACCGCGTATGCCAGAGTGAGTGAGGATGATGTTGCGGGATAATAGCCGGACGCCTGCCAGGCTGTCTCGCGTGCATGAGAGGCGGATGCCAAGAGGGGAGAGGGAGGCACTGTGAGTGTTGAAGATGGCGCGGAGACTTTCTGCAGACTCAGGGGAGTGGAGGAGGAAATCTACCAGAGTGAGGGGATGGCGGTTCTCAATAAGTGTCGTGTCAGGAGCAAGAGAGTGTGATTCGCTCAAAGGGGAAGTCTGTGGTGGAGCAGCGGTCGTTCGCGAGGACCGCGGGTGTGCATGTCCTGGGGGAAGATGAGGGCAATTTCCTCCAACGTCCAACCGCGGATGGTCGGGTTGTACCTGCGAGCAAGCTGTAGGCCAGCCGCGGAGATGGCTGGTAGAGTTTCCGCGACAATCCACTCCGCGGCGGAATCGAGCTCATTTAAGAGCTGCAAAGCCACTTCTTGTTCCCCCTCGTCAAATTCTCTTGCCACTCCCTCCCATTCTGCCTCGGTGGGGGGAGGTGGTGTTCCGATTTCTGGAACAGGTCCTTTACCATTGAGGGGTGCCTCCGTTGTGTCTGGCGATGCCTGTTCTGGGTCTGGCCAGCCAGTGCGCGGAAGTCGGCTCAGGGCATCCGCGTTGCGGTTTGCAAATGCAGGCTGGTACTTGATGTTCATGTTGTAACCCTGGAGAAGAAGTGCCCACTTGGCGAGGATGCCCTTGTGGTTTTGAGTAGTTAGGAGCTACTCCAGCGCCTGGTGGTCTGTAAGAACCGTGAACGGCTTGCCATTCTTGATGTAATCGCAGAAGTGTTGGAGAGCCCAGAGGACAGCCAGGCATTCGCCCTTCATCGGAGGGTACTTCCGCTCTCCTTCTGTGAGGGCACGACTGGCATAGGCAATCACCTTTTGTGTGGGTTCCTGCACCGTCTGGGAGAGAATGGCCCCAAGCCCATCCCGTGACCAGTCGGTGGTGATGGAGAACGGAAGGTTGAAATCAAGGAACTCGAGCATAGGTGCGGTAACGAGACGTTGATTGATTTCCTTCCAGGCGTCCGCGCAAGCCGACGTCCATTCGAAGGGCACATCATGGTGTGTCATTTCCTGGAGCGGCTTGATAATACGCGCGTGGTCGCGCACAAACTTTCGGTAGAATGAGACAAAGCCCAGGAAGATCTTGACCTGCCCCGCGGAAGTGGGCTGACGCCATTCTTGTACTGCCGCGATCTTCTCTGGATCGGTCTTGATGCCATCCGCGCTCATTACGAACCCCAGGAACTCCATTTGCGCGGCCCTGATAGAGCACTTGGCTGCCTTGAGCTTCAGGTTGGCTCTGCAGAGGGCAGCGAAGACGACGGCCAGGGAAGAGAACAGTTCCTCGAAGGTGTGAGCCGCGACCATGATGTCATCGATATAGCAGCTGACATTGGGGATGCAGCGGAGGGTAGAGTCCATGACCCACTGGAATGTTGCGCTTGCATTGCGGAGTCCAAAGGGCATGCGTGTAAACGCATATAGGCCCTCTGGTGTCACAAATGCAGTTTTGGCGATGGAGTCCAGGTGCATTGGGACGGCGTGAAAGGCAGCCTTCACATCGAGCTTTGCGAACCATCCGCGACCCTGCTGGCGCTCCTGTATGTCGACAATCAGAGGCATGGGGTACACATCTTCCTTGGTCACGCGGTTGAGATCGCGGAAGTCAACACAGAATCGCTTGGACCCGTCTGACTTCCCAACGATGACCAAGTTGGTACGCCAGGGACTGTCAATTGGGACAATCACCCTCTTCGCCTTGAGCTCCACGAGCCCCTCTGTGATGATCTTCTCCTTCTCCGGGAGGATGCGCCGCACCTTCTGTTTTGTGGGCGCGGAGTCCCCCGTGGAAACAACATGGAAGGCTTCCACGGCCCGCAGATCAACCGCGGAATCAGCAAAGATGTCCACGAATGCATCCAACAGATCGCAGAAGTCCTGCTTTTGTGCGGGCAAAAGTCGTGAGTGAAGCATGTGATCCCATCGCGGTGGTGGTGACGGTGCTGTTTCGCAGAGTGGGTAGAAATCCTCTTCTTCTTCGAATGGAGAACCCTCTCCTAGGACGCGTTGTCCCCTCTGCCAGAGGCCCAGGAGATTGGTTTGTACTCCGAGCTCGCTTGACTCCCCCGCGAGTTCCTGCCATTCTCCTGTTGTGACCTATTCCGCGGCACGCATGTCAGCCGTCATGGACGGCAGTTTACTTGCTTGAACTTGAGTGTCCTCCGCCACTACATCCAGGAGGGAGAAGGATTCGCCGCCCGTCATAGGCACCACTACCCTATCTCCGATGTTAATGGAGAAAAATGCGTCTTCCCCAGAAGCGGAACTGAGTTGCATGGTTCCGAGGGAGAAAAGAAGATTGGCCCGTCGCGGTACTAGGTAATCCATGTCCAGGATTACATCGTACGTCCTGGCCCGCGTGACTTGGACATTCACTGGTTCATGAAGAGATCCCACCTATATGGGTAGGCCGTGAACCTCCCCATCTCCATAGTCCATTCCGCCCGCTGAGTTGGTAAACGAGCGTCGGGTAGGGAGGATGCGGTCTATCCATCCGACCACGAGCAGGACGCGGAACGCCACAGTGGTGTGAGTAGCCCGTGTGTCAATTATAGCCAGGAACTTCCTTCCGCATATCCAAACTATGCAGCAAGCGACCTCGTAATGGTTGTCGTCTCGGTGCGGTGGTTCCAGGGCCTACAATGCCCATCCCCACTCTTCTTCTGCAAGGCTCATTGCGCGCGAAGTGTCAGGCATCGCACGGCGGGTATTCTGCGTGCCTGCGTTGGGCATACTGCAGCTATGGGAGATACCCACAGCTTGGAGGCATTGATTGGCTCTGGCGAACTCCTGCTTTAGTCGCGGTGCGATATCCGGGTGGATGCGGAGGAACTAAAAGAAGTTTAATTCCGCAACAGGAGTGGTGAATAGACGCAGGATGGGATCAGAGTTTCCCTCCGCAGCGGCTGGGGCTGTTGTAGGCGCTAGCAAAGATGAAGCATGTTGCTTTTCCGCCGCGGGTGGTGGTTTGGCCTGCTGTCGTTTCTCCGACACTACGGTACGTTTAGCAATTGCCTCTTGGAATTGCTCCTCCGCGTCTTCTGCCTTGTGTCGCATATCTTCCCGCACTCTGGCGGCCATCTATATGTCCCATCCGCGCAAGCCTACTTCTTGGGCTCGTGTAATGAGAGTGGTCTCCGCTACGGTGGGAGGCAACTTGGTAGTCTCGTCCTCCGCCATCGGCAGCCCCAGCTTGACATTGCGGGCTCCACTCGTGGAGTTCGCGGGTGCCTGTGGGTTGGGCAGAATACCCTGCCCTCCCGGGTAGTATGGGTTTGATGATCCGGTGCCTGCCGCCCAGCTTACGTCTGCTGCTGAGGCTACTAATCCTGCCATGGTTGATTATAATGTCGCTACCACTGCTGCACCATAGGGTCCTGTTGCATAGGATCAGTTCGCGGAACGCCCTGTCTTTTCCGCGCACAGTCTCAAGCAATGTGCTCCAGGCTCTGGCAGGTGTAGCATGCCTTTGGCTTAGGCTGGGAGGCCTGTGTGGCTGGTGTTGGTGCATGAGAATCTCCACCCTGATGCTGTCGCGTAGACCGCTGCCGTGTGGAAATGGCGGTGGCATCTTGCACCACGTCCTACAACGACTGGTAGTGCTCAGGGATCATCTGACCGCTGATCTCATCTGGAAGTGCGCGGATGCGATTTTGCAGTAGGACCCACAATGGTAATCCTTCCCCTTGAGGGTTCTTCGCGATTGATGCCCAAGTGAGGAACTGATCCAAAAACCTTCGGATGTCGGTATCCTTCCACATGACCTCCTTTTCAATCTTGCGGAGTGCTTCTTCCTTGGTCAGCCGCTTGAAGTGCTCAATCAGCATGTTGCCAAAGTCCTTGAGGGAGTTGAACAGCGCGTGAGCATTGTACCAGTCCTCCGCAACACCCTGAAGATGGAGCTCCGCGGTGGCCAGGCAAAGGTCCGGTGGGATTCGTCCTATGCTGGCATGTATCGTTATCTACTTCAACCATGTCCATGGGTCCTCTTCAGGGGTCCCTTTGAAGATCTCCAGCCGCGGAATGTTGGCTGGCTGTGCACGTACATATTGCAGCTGGGGCACTATATTTCGGTTGGCCATGGATGTCACCGCGGAGAACGGGTGCATGGTTTGAGGAGGGGGGTTGGAGTGTGCGGTCGTGACCGCCGAGAAACCTACATGACTAGTTTGCGGCTGCCCCTGGGGTGCGGGTGTGGGGTTGCTCATTGGGGCTGTCGCCGGAAAAGCATAGTAATGAGCCGCAGAGGTGGCCTGCGTCACGTAGGGTGCGGAGTAGAAGGTAGTCCGAAGGGGCGGTGCCAGTGGGTTCGGGGCGGCGGGGGCCGTAGGCCTTGGCAACCAGTAGCTCTGAGGTAGAGGGTGTGACACCGCAGAGTGGTAGAGCGGGGTGGCAGTAGATACCGCAGGGGCCATGGTGGTCGCTGCATTTGGCGGGAGAGCAGGATAGGTGGAGTGGGGTGCCGTCGTATGCACCTGGCTGGTATGTAGCGCTGGTTGGAATGCAATCCCAGCTGGCGTGGTACTGATCGGTTGCTGGCAATAGACAAGATGTCCAACCGCCACAGGCATTAGTTGCGGCGTCATGGGGGTCGATGGTTGCTGTGGCAGTATCTGCTGCGTGGGTACCTGCAGCGGCATTCCCGCCGCGGAGGGCGTGGCCCAGGTGCCCATCATCACCCAGTCTTGTGGGGCTGTGGTAGTAGAGATTATTGCGGACCCCGCGTACGGCAGTGTCCCTTGCAATGCCGGGTTGGGTTGTGGCTGGGGCCCTGTGAGTAACTGCTGGATCGCGTAGGATGGATGCGGAATCAGGGGGGATTGGTGCATCATGCCCCCTCTCTGTTCCCCCTGCGATGCTCCTTGCCATCCAGCGAATTGTGGGTTGTGGCTCACCGTTGCCCTCACACTTGGTGTTGCTGGGATCTCCGCAACTGTCAAAGGCGGACTCACCTGTAAGGATACTCCTTCCATCACGTTGGATAGTCCAACCCTGGCTGTCTGATCCCCTTCCGCGTGTTCTGCTGTGGGTGGGTGGTGGTGCTGCCTCGTTTTCGGTATCGCCGGCGACCCACCCGGTTGTTCGGTAAACACTTCCTGCCGAGGTTGGCTCATCCCCCTTTCTCTGGAGACAAGCGGAGGCGGAGAGGTTGTACTCCCTTCCAAGGGCGCGGATGGCAGGTGATCCTCCTCCGCTGTCCATGACTGCTGCACTCCGCCGTGCCGCTGATTAACCGGCCCTTTATATGGCAAAGATCTCCCGGCCACGGAGAGTCCGTCTGCTGGCGGTGGCACATTGGAAAACCACCTGGGCTCCATAGAGTCGTTGGCCTGGAGCTGGTGGGTTCCGAGTACATCTTGGCTGTGTACGCTTTCCACCTCCACGCGGTCGTGCAGCGCGTTCATGATACGCTGCCAGTGTAGCTGTTCCAGCCACTTGGTGATTCTCCGGTGCTGTCCCAATGGGTCCGCGCCCGTCGATGAACTGACAGGCGTGCGAGAGGGTGTGGGCGAGGTCTCCCTACTGCCCTCCTGTGTGGCCGCACGCCGCGGCAGGAAGTGGCGCACGGAAATCTGCTGCAAATGTTGCTGGTGCCGCCTCCGCGTATCTTGATGCACGAAACTNGCTTTCCACCTCCACGCGGTCGTGCAGCGCGTTCATGATACGCTGCCAGTGTAGCTGTTCCAGCCACTTGGTGATTCTCCGGTGCTGTCCCAATGGGTCCGCGCCCGTCGATGAACTGACAGGCGTGCGAGAGGGTGTGGGCGAGGTCTCCCTACTGCCCTCCTGTGTGGCCGCACGCCGCGGCAGGAAGTGGCGCACGGAAATCTGCTGCAAATGTTGCTGGTGCCGCCTCCGCATATCTTGGTGCACGAAACTTGCTGCCGACATGTATGACTAAATCTGAAGGCTCGTGCAATTCTGCTGGCAAGGAGCAAGGAACTATCCATGCTCACCGCACCATGACACTAATACCCCCAATTTTGCCGCGCACGCTGCTAACTCCGCACTTTATGACTCTGCATTTGCTTTTGTTCCGCGATTTTGATATTCCATGATTCTGCTGGTCACTCCTCCGCTACCTCTCCCGGACTTCCGTGGATGTTTCGCACCTTCTGGGCCTCAGTCGTAGGCAATGCTCCACGGCTCCCTCCTTGCCAACACGAGTCTACCACCTTGTGGCCACAGACTCCTTTGCCCGCGGAACCCCGTTCCGCAATCGTCTGCAAGGCCGCGCAGTCGCCAACAGCACTCCTTGCCCGACTTGTGCTCCCTGGCAACAACAGCACTCAGCGGTATCTTGGGTTGCTCGCAGGAAGGGTGGATTGAGCAGTATGTTCCGCGCGCACCTAGAGGATATGAATTCGTCCTCTGCAGAACAACTCCGCAGAGAGCACGATGGAAAATTCCTTAGCTGGTGCGGATCTTAGAGGGTGAAGCATGGGTCTTAACCAAGACCAACACTCGCGCGGATTGATGAGACAGGAGGATTGTTGAGATCATGACACTGAAATAGACTTACATTAAGTCAAGTCACAATGGATCAGATAAAGGGGAAGCAAGTTCGGTCATTAGCCAGACTCGACTAGTCCCTCCGCTACACTACTACTTTATATCCACCAGAACTAGCCCTCTCAGACACCTCCCATCACTCCTTCCCTTATCTCGGACTCCGCGCGGCACGCTACACGCGCCGCGGGTCTCGTCTTTGAGACACACACACACACACACACACACACTCTTCACTACTATATTTCCTTGTTCTGCCACTACATCTTCCTCTAGTCCGCGGCTTGAATGCTTGTGGTCTTGTGTTATTCCTTGAATCTTCGTCTTTGCGCGGTGCGTCCTCCCGGTCCTCCTGCTTGATTATCGCTGCCCATCTTGAGTTCTCATTGGTCGAGCTTCCCCTTGACGCCTGGTCCTGCCGTCGTGCATCTCTGCACGTCCGCCGCTTCAGCTTTTCCGTGGCTCAACCCATGTTCCCTTCTCATCGCGGATTCTCATCCTACTCTTCCTCCCTTTCCTGTTCTTTCGCGGCCATTTTTTCTTCTGGCGGCCACTTTTCCCGCCTCTTCTTGATTGCTTCTGGATTCCGCGCCACCACACGCTCTACTGCAAGTCTATCGCGGGAGCCAACATGCCTTGTGCGTTCTCCGTCACTCCGCGGTTCCCCTGTCATCCTCCTCCGCGGTTCACTGGCCGCGGAACCTTTGTTCCGTTGATCTGTGGATGGCGTTGGTTTCTCCTCCGCGGATGTATCCTTTCCTCAGCGGAGATGCAGTGGATCCTCGCCTCACACTGATGCCCCCAATCCCCCTTTTCCAAGACCTTGTCCCAGAGTCTCCTTATTGCAACAGGCGAGTGAACTTTCCTTGGAGAGCTGGCCACTACTGCTGTTGACAAGGACGGCAGTAGGTTTCCACCTCTCCTCCTTCACGCTAGTACCGTGCGGAGCATCCTTGATGCACATACAGCTGGCAGCCCTCACACCTGGCTCGGGCGGTGATATCTTCCGCGCCCAATCTCTTCTCGCAGGTAGAGCAGTGTGGGATTCGTTCGTATGTCATGTAGCTGGTGCAGCGGTACACTGTCAGCCCCTCCTCATTGTGGCCCACCTCTGTGGGGCACTATGCATGGGCCCATCCTCCGCAGTACTCACAATGGCACGTTGTCCGTGTGACAACCCCCATACATCTGTCTCCGCAGCACTGCAGTCCAAAGTTCTCCACACCCCAGTTCGCTTTTCGGGGCCGTGCCAAGCATTAGTGGCATGTCCATACTCCCTCCTTGACCCTCTTGCCACATCGTAGATGGCACATTTTCAAGCACATGCCACAACCCTTGCCAAACTCCGCCATCCCTTCGAGGAAGGCTGCACAAGCAGTTTCTCGGGTTTCCGCGACAAAGTTGAGATAGCAGTTTGCCTCGAGGAGCTCATTGCCCACACATTGGTGGCATTGGCCCTAACAGCCGGAGTTGCCGGCCACCAGGCATTCGCGGTGCACCAACCTTGTACAGAAAACACATTTTTCCCCGTCCGGCACGGTCTTTAGGCATGTAGAGCATGCCGCGGATTGGTGTCCTTCCACTCCCAGTTCTTCCTCTTCCTCTGATTCTTCCTCTTTCTCTTCGTCATTCACTCACGGTGCCCTGCGAACGCCTCGTTGCCTCTCGACCTCCTCTCTACACCTCCTGCACACTGCAGCCCCGCTTCGCCCTCCGCGCCCATCACGATGTGGGGCCAAGCAACTAGTCCAGATCTTGCGCAGGCATCCGCCACAGTCCTGCACCTTCACTCCCCACCACTGGCCGCATTGAGCGCATTTCTTTTCTTCCAGATCCTTCCTCCTTCTCTCTTCCGCCGCGACCCGTCCCTCCGCCTGCCACTACCTTGTTGTGGCCCCGGAAACGGAGCGCGGACCTCTCTTTCGCTCTGGAGGCCCATCTTCCTTCTCTTCCCCTTCCTCCTCCTCCTCTGGGTCCCATCTCCCGCGGGGTGGCGCTCCCCCAGCGCTGGGTCTTGCTCCCTTTTCCTCATCCCTTTTCATTGCGGCCTCCCGTTCAGTAGCCTCTTTCAGGCATCGCAGGCAGGTTCGATTTCGTCCGATGCAGGTCCTGGATGCTCCGCCGGCGTACTGATGCGCTGGATTCCCGCATACCCGGCACACCACTTTAAGGAGTGGTTGAGCAGGGAGGTTCTCTCCGCACCACACACATGGGCCCGTGTAGTCAGCCAAGGCCTTAGGGCTCATGGGCATCCTTGTCTGTGGTGGTACCTTCTGGGGTGGCTGCGGGGATACTCCCGTTGGAGTCCAGTCGGGCTGAGACTCAGATCTGCCTTCAGACACCTTTCCCTGGTCCCGCGGCTTTCCCTGCTCTTGCTGTCTATTCTCCTGCTGCTCTTGCTGTTGCTCCCGCCTCCGTAGCTTGCGTTGTTGTTCCTTCTACACCTCCTCTGTGGCAAGTTTGTGGACATCGGACTCCTCCTCTTCAACCTCCTCTGGTTCTTGGCTCCATTCCTGCTCTTGCCGTGACACCTGCCCTTTGCAGATGTCTAGCACCTCTTCCGCTCTCCATCCCCTCAAGCCCTTCCGCTGCCCCAGAGGCAGTAGGCGACCTCCTGCCCCGGGGATGTGCGTCTGCCATGCAGGTGGGAGCAGCACAAATTCCGTGGCTGGGTAGCTTTGGTCGCTGAACTCCTCCGGTCCCTCCAGCCGCACTTGCCCCGCCTCCACGCTAGCCACGCGGTACACCTCTCGCGGTTCCCCTGCCTCTCTCCCGGGGCTAGGGAAGGGGCGGAGATACACCAGGTGTCCTTCATTGATGGGCCCATGGTTCAGCCGTCGGTTTACCGCGTCACATCCGCGCAAGGCAGCGACCAAACCTCTCAACCGTGCCTCCGCCCGCATGGCCTTTGTCCGCTCGCAGCGCTCACAGAACCATTCCGCGACCGCCTTGTCCTTCTCCTCCTCCGAGAGTTTCTCTTGCTCCTCCAGGGCAAGCGGTAGTCCCAGCGGCTTATGAGGCATGCCCATTGCCGCACGCGGTGGTTGTCCAAAGAGTAGCATGTGGGGTGAGAAGGAGGTTGCTCAGCTGGGTGTCGTGTTGATGAAGTGAGCCGCTTTCCTCAGCTTCTCAGTCCAGCTGTTGCCCTCCTCGGTTGCCACTGCCCTTTCTAGTATGTCGTGCATCCGCTCCACTTTCCCGTGTGACTCTGGCCGCTACTATCCGGAATGCACGTGGCGGACCATCCACTCCTCTAGTTCCTCCCTGAAGGCCCCCATGAACTCCGTACCGTTATCGCTGTGCACCACGCTGCAGCCACCAAAGCGGTAGATGATTTCCTCGCGGATGAACCTTGCCGCGGTGGCTAAACTGTTGTTGGACACAGCACGGTCCCAGAGATACTTTGTGAAGTGGTCCACCGCTACAATGCAGTATCGGTTCCCTTGGTCGTTGTGTGTGCGGGGACCATGGAAGTCGATGATAAACTTTTCCAACAGCTCACCGATAGGGGAGGGTTGGAACAACGGCTGGTCCCGCGGCGTGGTTTTCCGCACTCGTTCACAGGGGGCATAGTGTTGTACCACATCTTTGATGATAGCCGCCAGGTTCGGCATGTGGATGATGGGCGCCAGTCTATCTTTCAGTGCCTGCACGCCAGTGTGATGGTAGCGGTGGTATGCCTCCACAACTGCCCTCTGCAACGTTGGCGGGGGCACCCACAAGACACGCGGAGTTATCCTCCAGAGACGACCGTCCTCCCATGCGTACTTCTCACACAGGCGAGCTAGGTCGTCCTTTTTTTGCGGTCGAATTCCACCCCCAGCCGTACTTCTAGGTCCGCGTACACCTTCTGCGCCTCCGCCTTCTGCTGTTCCTTGCCAGTGGCGCGGAGAAGGATGTGGGCGGTCTGCCAGATCCGCTAGTCTTGTGTTTCCATGGGTCCCTTCCTCCCCGCTTTCTCTGTCACCGCTTCCACCGGCTTCCGCTTCGTTTCTGGCACTCTTGCCGGCAATACGCACGCTCGCCTCCCATCTTAATCCGCTTTCATCACCTCGAACTTCTTGCGGTTCTCTTCATCATAGACCGGTGGCTCTCTGTCCCAAGGGTCAGGTACAGGGAAGAGCCGAAGGATCCCGACCGCTCGAAGCTCTCCTTCATCCCACTGTTCTCGCAACTTGCTCTCAGCGGGGCTGCTCTGGCGTTTGCCGCGTCCACCAGCGCGGTGCTGCTCAATTACCTCCTCCTTCCTGTGTGGAACCATTCCTGGAGCCCGTAGTAATCCCTGGCTGCGTGTGAGGGGTTATTCTTCTTCCGAGTCTCCCAGTGACTCACTGATTTCGAAACCACCATCATTGCCTCTTTTTCCGCGCGTCCCCTCCTTTCCGGCCCATTGCGTGCAGCTGTTGTTGCGGCCTCTCCCAAGACAGGCCGCAGTGGAGCCGGCATCATCTCCGTAGGCAAGTGTACTGTGCGGAGTACCACCATCAGACGTTCCGCTGCCTACGCGGCCTCCCGCTGGGCCTGCGCCAACTCTTTTGGGGTTACGACGGGGCTGGGGCCTTCGTGTACCCGATGTTGTTTTTCTTTCCGTAGCTCCGCGACCACTTCCTCTTCCGCCTTCCTCTTTCCTTTTGGAGCAGGAGTTGTTCCCTCCGGGAAGGTCTGTGCCAGATCCTCACTTCGACTGGTGTCTGCCGGCGCTGTTGTTCTGGTCTGGCTCTGCGTCGCTGCTGCTTTCCGCAACACTGCCGCCGCTCGGGCCTGGAGTTATGCCTTTCGCCGTAGGGAGCCGGCGGATGGCTCCTGGCGGTAGCACTTGACGCCAGCCTTGTACCTCTTCCCCATCTGCTCTCCTTTGGCTCCTACCTGCCTTGCCGCAGTCCTGTCTATTGTTGCTTCCTTTGCTGCCTCCGTGGCTGTACTACCTGCTCCTACTCTGGCCGCCTCCGCGGTTGCATGTGTTTCTGCTGCTACCTGTGCCTCCGTGGCTGCTGCCTCTGCTACCTTGTCTGTTGCTTTCGCTGTTGCCTCCACTTCCGCCACTTCTGCTACTACTGCTACTGCTTCTGTTATTGCTGCTGCTGCTTCTGTTACTGCTGCTGTTGCCTCCACTTCTGCCACTTCTGCTACTGCTGCTACTACTTCTGTCACTGCTACTGCTTCTGTCACTACTGCTGCCGCCGCTGCCTCTGCTTCTCCCATTATTTCCCTTATGAGTTCTTCTCCAGTCTCCTTGTGTGTCTTAGCCGCCGCGTCCCGTTCCTTAGCCAACCGGGCTTCCTTCTCCGCGACTTCTGCGGCCACTCGCTCTGACTCGGCTGCCTCTTCCTCCCATTCCTTTTGTAGGCGTTCCTGCATCTGCTGCAACTGAGGGGAGGTCTGGGTGTATTCGCGAGCCTCCTCCACCACCGCATCCCTCCTGCTCTTGTCCTCTCGGCATATTTCCGCTGCCTCCTTGGCCCAGTACCGCACCTCTTCTTGCTTGAGGTTCAAACCCTTTCCTCGCACCACAGTCCAGTGTGTCTCCGCGACCGCTGCCGCCACCCTGGTGCGTATCACATTCTGGAGCGTCAGCGTCCAGCATTTTTCAATGGCTTCCATCCAGCATCCCTCAGGTCTCTAGGTGTCCGCAAGCCGCGATCTTTCTTCTTGTGGGTACTGAACGCTCCATCTGGCATAGACAAGGTTGAGTAGATATCCCCACCTCCATTCGTCTGCCACGGATCTTCTCCGCGGTGCCTCTGCCGATCTTGGTGCGTGGTCATTCGCATGGTACAGGTTGAGGGCTCTGGCCCTCTCCTAAAGCAGGCGCACGTACCGCCTAACTGGACTGCTCCGTTGGTCCTTCCGCACCCTGATCCACCATACTCGAGCGGCTTCTAGTGATGGGTTCGCCCGTTGGGTGTTCAGCAGTTCGCGACGCCAGTCATGTCACTAGCCATCCCTGATTTGATGTTCAGGCTATCTCGTACTGCCAAACAAGGCATTTTGCGCCTGCTGTCTCTAGCAGAAACACCTACCTCTCGTGCACTCCGAGGGCCAGCACCCCCGTGGCTGCTCCCTTTAATACTACGTGCCACATCCTGCCGAAAAGTGAATCATTGAACTCCGCGCGGATCACTTCCGGAATCTCTGTCAGCAGCTGGAGCATGACGCTGCTTACCACCTCCAGTAGCGGGGCTTCCTTGTGCTACTCTCCGCTGTCTCTTGAGCTTTCCTCGAGGTACGTTCTCGCCCCCTCCATCACCGTTCCTGTGCCCAGCAGGGGGCGTGCGGGTTGCCGAGTTGGACTGCCGCGCGAGGTCGGCGGCAAGTGAGAGAGCGCCGTTGTGGCAGGGGAGGGGACTGGGGTAACCAAGGTTCGAGCTTCATGTCGCGGGCTTGGTGTTGGGTTGGCGGTTGTTCTTGCCGCTGCTTTTGTGGCTCCTACCGCTGGCTCAATACGTCTGCCGATCCGCGTAGGTGTGCTTGTGGCCAGGCCTTGTCGCGACGAGCCTGGTGATTTGGCCACAAGTGGCATGGCCTGCGTTGGTGTTTGTTCCGCGGAACTCGACTGCGGTGGGATTGTTGCTACTGGTCTTGTAGTTGGTGTCAGGGTCGTCCCCGCGGCCGGGCTGGGCCGCGGTGAGGCCGCAGCCGCTGCTGGGGTGGCTGTTACCAGTGTTGGCGGGGTTCTCGTCATCGAGCCAGGTCGGGACGTGTCTGTTGCAGCCGCAGGTGGTGCTGGTGTCCTTGCAGGTGCGGTCCTTGTCGTGGGTCCCTACTGCGGTAGGGCCGCTATTCCTGTTGGTGGTGTTGGTGTGCGTGCTGGGCGGTGCCCCGCGCCCGTGTTAAGAGCAGGGCGGCGTAGCTGCCGCTGGGATGGTCCACCCCCTCGCGACGAAGGCGCGGACCCCGTGCCTTGATTGCGTGCCATGTCGGATGTTCCGCGGGCGAAAGCCCATCTGCGCGTTATCCGTCGAGTATGTCGGGCGCCGGTGAGAGTTGAATCGAAAGTGGAGGTGACCACTCCCGGAGATGGCCGATGCAAGGTAAAGAGTAGGGTGAATGATCAAATGCCGGAACTGGAAATGAGAATGAGGATGCTGGCACCGATTAATATATCTGCTTGGCGTGGCGCGAGCCACTCCGCCGCGAGCAGAATATCGTATGTGCGGACATCGCAGACCTGGAGGGTTTGTGCCGCATGCACATTCGCAAATTGCATGGGGAGGCCCGCGATTTGTCCGAGCGGCGCGTCAATGTCTCCGGTGGAGATGGAGAAGCAGAGTCGGGTTGGTTGGATGAGGTGCTACATGTGGAGCGAGCGGACCATCCGGAGCGCAATCGTTGTATGAGTGGCACCAGTGTCCACGATGGCCACGAACTTGCGGCCACATATCCACACATAACACCACACCACGTGGACATCGGAGGGCGCGGGCGGTCCGAGGGTGAGTGCCGCAGGTGCCCATGTGTGTGACGCATGGGCAGCGGCACCGCGTATGCCAGAGTGAGTGAGGATGATGCTACGGGATCATAGGCGGACGCCTGCCAGGCTGTCTCGCGTGCATGAGGCGGATGCCAAGAGGGAAGAGGGAGGCATTGTGAGTGTTGAAGATGGCGCGGAGACTTTCTGCAGACTCAAGGGAGTGGAGGAGGAAGTCTACCAGAGTGAGGGGATGGCGGTTCTCAAGAAGTGTCGTGTTGGGAGCAAGAGAGTCTGATTTGCTCAAAGGGGAAGTCTGTGGTGGAACAGCGGTCGTTCGCGAGGCCGGCGGGTGTACATGTCCTGGGGGAAGATGGGGGGCAATTTCCTCCAACGTCCAGCCGCGGATGGTGGGGTTGTACCTGCGAGCAAGCTGTAGGCCAGTCGCGGAGATGGCTGGTAGAGTTTCCGCGACGATCCACATCGCGGCGGAATCAAGCTCATTCAAGAGCTGCAAAGCGACTTCTTGTTCCTCCTCGTCGAATTCTCTTGCCACTCCCTCCCATTCTGCCTCGGTGGGGGGAGGTGGTATTCCGATTTCTGGAACAGGTCCTTTACCATTGAGGGGTGCCTCCGTTGTGTCTGGCGGTGCCTGTTCTGGGTCTGGCCAGCCAGTGCATGGATGTCGGCCCAGGGCATCTGCGTTGCGGTTTGCAAATGTAGGCTGGTACTTGATCTTCATGTTCTTACCCTGGAGAAGACGTGCCCACTTGGCGAGGATGCCCTCGTGGTTTTGAGTAGTTAGGAGCCATTGCAGCGCCTGGTGGTCAGTAAGAACCGTGAACGGCTTGCCATTCTTGATGTAATCGCGGAAGTGTTGGAGAGCCCAGAGGACAGCCAGGCATTCGCCCTTCACCGGAGGGTACTTCCGCTCTCCTTCCGTGAGGGCACAACTGGCGTACGCAATCACCTTTTGTGTGGGTTCCTGCACCGTCTGGGAGATAATGGTCCCAAGCCCATCCCGCGACTTGTCGGTGGTGATGGAGAATGGGATGTTGAAATCAGGGAACTCAAGCACAGGCGCGGTAACAAGACGGTGCTTGATTTCCTTCCACACGTCCGCGCAAGCCGACGTCCATTCGAAGGGCACATCCTGGTGCGTCATTTCCTGGAGCGGCTTGATAATACGCGCGTGGTCGCGCACAAACTTTCGGTAGAATGAGACAAAGCCCAGGAAGATCTTGACCTACCCCGCGAAAGTGGGCTAACGCCATTCCTGTATTGCCGCGATCTTATCTGTATCGGTCTTGATGCCATCCGCGCTCATTACGAAACCCAGGAACTCCATTTCCGCGGCCCCGATAGAGCACTTGGCTGCCTTGAGCTTCAGGTTGGCTCTGCGGAGGGCAGCGAAGACGGCGGCCAGGGAAGATAACAGTTCCTCGAAGGTGTGAGCTGCGACCATGATGTTGTCGATGTAGCAGCAGACATTGGGGATTCCGCGGAGGGTAGTGTCCATGACCCGCTGGAATGTCGCACTTGCATTGCGGAGTCCAAAGGGCATGCGTGTAAACGCATATAGGCCCTCTGGTGTCACAAACGCAGTTTTTGCGATGGAGTCCGGTGCATTGGGACGGCGTGAAAGGCAGCCTTCACATCGAGCTTTGCGAACCATCCGCGACCCTGTTGGCGCTCCTGTATGTCGACAATCAGAGGCATGGGGTACGCATCTTCCTCAGTCACGCGGTTGAGATCGCGGACGTCAACGCAGAATCGCTTGGACCCGTCCGGCTTCCCAATGATATCCAAGTTGGCACGCAAGGGACTGACAATTGGGACAATCAACCCCTCCGCCTTGAGCTCCGCAAGCCCCTCTGTGATGATCTTCTCCTGCTCTGGGAGGATGCGCCGCACCTTCTATTTTGTGGGCGCGGAGTTCCCCGTGGAAATGACATGGAAGGCTTCCACGGCCCCCAGATCAACCGCGGAACCAGCGAAGATGTCCACGAATGCATCCAACAGATCGCAGAAGTCCTGCTTTTGTGCGGGCGAAAGTCATGAGTGAAGCATGTGATCCCATCGCGGTGGTGGTAATGGTGCTGTTTTGCGGAGTGGGTAGAATTCCTCTTCTTCTTCGAGTTGAGAGCCCTCTCCCAGGATGCGTTGTCCCCTCTGCCACAGGCCCAGGGGATTGGTTTGTACTCCGAGCTCGCTTGACTCCCTCGGGAGTTCTTGCCATTCTCCTGTTGTTACCTGTTCCGCGGCAGGCATGTCAGCCGTGATGGACGGCAGTTTACTTGCATGAACTTGAGAGTCCTCCGTCACTGCATCCAGGAGGGAGAAGGATTCGCCGCCCGTCACAGGCACCGCTACCCTATCTCCGATGGTAATGGAGCAAAATGCGCACTCCCTATAAGCGGAACTGAGTTGCATGGTTCCGAGGGAGAAAAGAAGATTGGCCCATCGCGGTACCAGGTAATCCATGCCCAGGAGTACATCGTACGTCCTGGCCCGCGTGACTTAGACATTCACTGGTTCATGAAGAGATCCCACCTGTATGGGTAGGCCGTGAACCTCCCCATCTCCATAGTCCATTCCGCCCGCTGAGTTGGGAAACAGGTGTCGGATAAGGAGGATGCGGTCTGTCCATCCGACCACAAGCAAGACGCAGAACGCCACAGTGGTGTGAGTAGCCCCTGTGTCAATTATAGCCAAGAACTTCCTTCCGCATATCCAAACTATGTAGCAGGCGACCTCGTTATGGTTGTAGTCTCGGCGCTGTGGTTCCAGGGCCTGCGGTGCCCATCCCCACTCTTCTTTTGCAAGGCTCATTGCGAGCGAAGTGTCATGCACCGCACGGCGGGTATTTTGCGTGCCAGCGTTGGGCGTAGTGCAGCTAAGGGAGACGCCCACAGCTTGGAGGCATTGATTGGCTTTGGAGAACTCCTCCTTTAGTCGCGGTGCAATCTCTAGGTGGATGCGAAGGAACTCAAAGAAGTTTACTTCCGCGACGAGAGTGGTGAATAGACGTAGGATGGGGTCAGAGTTTCCCTCCGCGGCGGCTGGGGCTGTTGTAGGCGCTAGAAAAGATGAAGCATGTTGCTTTTCCGCCGCGGGTGGTGGTTTGGCCTACCGTCGTTTCTCCGGCACGACGGTACGTTTAGCAATTGCCTCTTAAAATCACTCCTCCGCGTCTTGTGCCTTGCACCGCATATCTTCCCGCACTCTGGCGGCCATCTGTAGGTCCCATCCGCGCAAGCCTAATTCTTGGGCTCGTGTAATGAGAGTGGTCTCCGCTATGGTGGGAGGCAACTCGGTAGTCTCGTCCTCCGCCATCGGCAGCCCCAGCTTGACATTGCGGGGTCCACTCGTGGAGTTCGCGGGTGCCTGTGGGTTGGGCAGAATACCCTGCCCTCCCGAGGCAGTCTGGGTTTGATGATCCGGTGCCTGCCGCCCAGCTTACGTCTGCTGCTGAGGCTACTAATCCTGCCATGGTTGATTTTAATATCGCTGACACTGCTCCATCATAGGGTCCTGTTGCATAGGATCAGTTCGCGGAACGCCCTGTCTTTTCCGTGGACAGTCTCGAGCGATGTGCTCCAGGCTCTGGCAGGTGTAGCATGCCTTTGGCTTAGGCTGGGAGGCCTGTGTGGCTGGTGCTGGTGCATGAGAATCCCCACCCTGATGCTGTCGCGTAGACCGCTACCATGTGGAAATGGCGGTGGCATCTTGCACAACATCCTACAGCGACTGGTAGCGCTCAGGGATCATCAGACTGCTGATCTCATCTGGAAGTACGCGGATGAGATTTTGCAGTATGACCCACAGCGGCAATCCTTCCCCTTGAGGGTTATTTGTGATTGATGCTCAAGTGAGGAACTGATCCAAAAACCTTTGCATGTCGGTGTCCTTCCGCATGACCTCCTTTTCAATCTTGCGGAGTGCTTCTTCATTGGTCATCCGCTTTAAGCGCTCAATCTGCGCGTTGCCAAAGTCCTCAAGGAGTTGAACGGCGCGAGAGCATTGTACCAGTCCTCCGCAGCACCCTGAAGATGGAGCTCCGCGGTGGCCAGGCAAAGGACCGGTGGGATTCTTCCTATGCTGGCATGTATCGTTATCTGCTTCAACCATGTTCATGGGTCCTCTTCAGGGGTCCCTTTGAAAATCTCCAGCCGCGGAATGTTGGCTGGCTGTGCACCTACATATTGCAGCTGGGGTACTATATTTCGGCTGGCCATGGATGTCACCGCGGAGAACGGGTGCATGGTTGGAGGAGGGGGGTTGGAGTGTGCGGTCGTGACCGCCGAGTTACTCACATGACTAGTTTGCGGCTGCCCCTGGGGTGCAGGTGTGGGGTTGCTCATTGGGGCTGTCGACAGAAGAGCATAGTAATGAGTCGCAGGGGTGGCCTGCGTCGCGTAGGGTGCGGATTAGAATGTAGTCCCAAGGGGCGGTGCCTGTGGGTTCGGGGCGGCGGGGGCCGTAGGCCTTGGCAACCAGTAGCTCTGAAGTAGAGGGTGTGACACCGCAGAGTGGTAGAGCGGGATGGCGGTAGATACCGCAGGGGCCATGGTGGTCGCTGGATTTGGCGGGAGAGCAGGATAGGTGGAGTGGGGTGCCCTCGTCTGCACCTGGCTGGTATGTAGCGCTGGGTGGACCGCAATCCCAGCTGGCGCGGTACTGATCGGTTGCTGGCGATAGACTGGAATGTCCAACCACCACAGGCATTAGTTGCGGCGTCATGGGGGTCGATGGTTGCTGTGGTGGTATCTGCTGCGTGGGTACTTGCAGCGGCATTCCTGCCGCGGAGGGTGTGGCCCAGGTGCCCATCATCACCCAGCCTGGTGGGGCTGTGGTAGAAGAGATTGTTGCAGACCCCGCGTACGGTAGTGTCCCTTGCAATGCCGGGTTGGGTTGTGGCTGGGGCCCTGTGAGTGAGAGCTGGATCGCGTGGGATGGTTGCGGAATCAGGGGGGATTGGTGCATCATGCCCCCTCTCTGTTCCCCCTGCAATGCTCATTGCCATCCAGGGAATTGTGGGTTGTGGCTCACCGTTGCCCTCACACTTGGTGTTGCTGGGATCTCCACAGCTGTCAACTGCGGATTCACCTGTGGGGATACTCCTTCCATCACGTTGGATAGTCCAACCCTGGCTGTTTGATCCCCTTCAGCGTGTTCTACTGTGGGTGGGTGGTGCTGCTGCCTCGTTTCCGGTATCACCGGAGACCCACCCAGTTGTTTTGTACACACTTCCTGCCGAGGTTGTCTCATCCTCCTTTCTCTGGAGACAAGCGGAGGCGGAGAGGTTGTACTCCCTTCCAAGGGCGCGGATGGCAGGTGATCCTCCTCCGCTATCCATGACTGCTGCACTCCGCCGCGCCGCTGATAAACCGGCCCTTGATATGGCAAAGATCTCTCGGCCTCGGAGAGTCCGTCTGCTGGCGGTGGCACATTGGAAAACCACCTGGGCTCCATAGAGTCGTTGGACTGGAGCTGGTGGGTTCTGCGTACATCTTGACTGTGTACGCTTTCCACCTCCACGCGGTCCTGCAGCGCGTTCATGATACGCCGCCAGTGTAGCTGTTCCAGCCACTCGATGATTCTCCGGTGCTGTCCCAATGGGTCCGCGCCCGTCGATGAACTGACAGGCGTGCGAGAGGGTGTGGGCGAGGTCTCCCTACTGCCCTCCTGTGTGGCCGCACGCCGCGGCAGGAAGTGGCGCACGGAAATCTGCTGCAAATGTTGCTGGTGCCGCCTCCGCGTATCTTGATGCACGAAACTGGCTNCCTTGATATGGCAATGATCTCCCGGTCTCGGAGAGTCCGTCTGCTGGCGGTGGCACATTGGAAAACCACCTGGGCTCCATAGAGTCGTTGGCCTGGAGCTGGTGGGTTCCGCGTACATCTTGGCTGTGTACGCTTTCCACCTCCACGCGGTCCTGCAGCGCGTTCATGATACGCCGCCAGTGTAGCTGTTCCAGCCACTCGATGATTCTCCGGTGCTGTCCCAATGGGTCCGCGCCCGTCGATGAACTGACAGGCGTGCGAGAGGGTGTGGGCGAGGTCTCCCTACTGCCCTCCTGTGTGGCCGCACGCCGCGGCAGGAAGTGGCGCACGGAAATCTGCTGCAAATGTTGCTGGTGCCGCCTCCGCGTATCTTGGTGTACAAAACTTGCTGCCGACATGTATGACTAAATCAGAAACACACTGTTCTGGAACATGGTGGTCAGAAACAAAGTGGTCAGAAACAAACTGGTCAGAAACACCGTGGTCAGAAAGAATCTGGTGAGAAACATAGTGGTTAGCAACACACTGGTCATAAACGCACTGCTCGGAAACACAGTGGTCAGAAACACAGTGTTCAGAAATACACGGGTCAGAAAAACGCTGGTCAGAAACACAAACGTCATAAACACAGTGGTCAGAAACACAGTGGTCAGAAACACAGTGGTCAGAAACACGGTGGTCAGAAACGAAGTGGTCAGAAACACAGTGGTCAGAAACACAGTGGTCATAAACCCAGTGGACAGAAACATAGTGGTCAGAAAAATAGTGGTCAGAAACACAGTGGTCGGAAGCACACTGGTGAGAAACACTGTGGTCTGAGACACAGTGGTAAAAAACACAGTGGTCTGAAACATACAGGTCATAAAAACAGTGGTCAGAAACACACAGGTCAGAAACACACTGGTCAGAAACACAATGGTCAAAGACACAATGGTCAGAAACTCTGTGGTCAGAAACACACTAGTCAGAAACCCAGTGGTCAGAAACACTCTGGTCAGAAACACCGTGGTCAGAAACACACTGGTCAGAAACACGCTGGTCAGACACACAATGGGAAGAAACACACTGTCCATATACACAGTGGCCAGAAACACAGTGGTCAGAAACACACTGGTCAGAAACACACTGGTCAGAAACACACTGGTCAGAAACACAGTGGTCGGAAACACACTGGTCAGAAACACACTGGTGAGAAACACAATGGTCAGACACATAGTGGTCAAAAACACACTGGTCAGAAACACAGTGGTCAGAAACACAGTGGCAAGAAATACGGTGGTCAGAAACACACTGGTCAGAAACACACTGGTCAGAAGCACACTAGTCAGAAACACAGTGGTCATAAACACACTGGTCAAAAACACTGTGGTCAGATACACAGTGGTTAAAAACACAGTGGTCAGAAAAAGAGAGGTCAGGAACACACGGGTCAGAGGCACACTGGACAGAAACACAGTGGTCAAAAACACACTGGAAAGAAACGCGGTGGTCAGAAATACACTGGTCAGAAGCATAGTGGTCAGAAACACGGTGGTCACAAACAGAGTGGTCAGAAACACAACGGTCAGAAACAAAGTGGTCAGAAACACAATGGTCATAAACAAAGTGGTCAGAAACACACTGGTCAGAAACATACTGGTCAGAAACACTGTGGTCTGAAACACACTGGCCAGAAACACCGTGGTCAGAAACACACTGGTCAGAAACCCAGTGGTCACAAACACTCTGGTCAGAAACACCGTGGTCAGAAACACAATGGTCAAAAACAAGCTGGTCGTAAACACAGTGGGAACAAACACACTGTCAATATACAAGTGGTAAGAAACACAGTGGTCAGAAACAGAGTGGTCAGAAATACAGTGGTCAGGAATGCACTGGTCAGAAACACAGTGGTCAGAAACACACTGGTCAGAAAGACAGTGGTCAGAAACACACTGGATAAAAACACACTGGTCAGGAACACAGTGGTCAGAAACACGGTGGTCAGAAACACACTGCTCAGAAACAAACTGGTCAGAAACACAGTGGCCAGAAACACAGTGGTCAAAAACACACTGCTCAAAAACACAGTGGTCAGACACACAGTGGTCGGAAACACACTGGTCAGAAACACAGTGGTCAGAAACACAGTGGTCAGAAACACAGTGGTCAGAAACACACTGGTCAGAAACACAGTGGTCAGAAACACACTGGTCAGAAACACAGTGGTCAGAAAGACACTGGTCAGAAACACAGTGGTCAGAAAGACACTGGTCAGAAACACAGTGGTCAGAAAGACACTGGTCAGAAACACAGTGGTCAGAAAGACACTGGTCAGAAACACAGTGGTCAGAAAGACACTGGTCAGAAACACAGTGGTCAGAAAGACACTGGTCAGAAACACAGTGGTCAGAAAGACACTGGTCAGAAACACAGTGGTCAGAAAGACACTGGTCAGAAACACAGTGGTCAGAAAGACACTGGTCAGAAACACAGTGGTCAGAAAGACACTGGTCAGAAACACAGTGGTCAGAAAGACACTGGTCAGAAACACAGTGGTCAGAAAGACACTGGTCAGAAACACAGTGGTCAGAAAGACACTGGTCAGAAACACAGTGGTCAGAAAGACACTGGTCAGAAACACAGTGGTCAGAAAGACACTGGTCAGAAACACAGTGGTCAGAAAGACACTGGTCAGAAACACAGTGGTCAGAAAGACACTGGTCAGAAACACAGTGGTCAGAAAGACACTGGTCAGAAACACAGTGGTCAGAAAGACACTGGTCAGAAACACAGTGGTCAGAAAGACACTGGTCAGAAACACAGTGGTCAGAAAGACACTGGTCAGAAACACAGTGGTCAGAAAGACACTGGTCAGAAACACAGTGGTCAGAAAGACACTGGTCAGAAACACAGTGGTCAGAAAGACACTGGTCAGAAACACAGTGGTCAGAAAGACACTGGTCAGAAACACAGTGGTCAGAAAGACACTGGTCAGAAACACAGTGGTCAGAAAGACACTGGTCAGAAACACAGTGGTCAGAAAGACACTGGTCAGAAACACAGTGGTCAGAAAGACACTGGTCAGAAACACAGTGGTCAGAAAGACACTGGTCAGAAACACAGTGGTCAGAAAGACACTGGTCAGAAACACAGTGGTCAGAAAGACACTGGTCAGAAACACAGTGGTCAGAAAGACACTGGTCAGAAACACAGTGGTCAGAAAGACACTGGTCAGAAACACAGTGGTCAGAAAGACACTGGTCAGAAACACAGTGGTCAGAAAGACACTGGTCAGAAACACAGTGGTCAGAAAGACACTGGTCAGAAACACAGTGGTCAGAAAGACACTGGTCAGAAACACAGTGGTCAGAAAGACACTGGTCAGAAACACAGTGGTCAGAAAGACACTGGTCAGAAACACAGTGGTCAGAAAGACACTGGTCAGAAACACAGTGGTCAGAAAGACACTGGTCAGAAACACAGTGGTCAGAAAGACACTGGTCAGAAACACAGTGGTCAGAAAGACACTGGTCAGAAACACAGTGGTCAGAAAGACACTGGTCAGAAACACAGTGGTCAGAAAGACACTGGTCAGAAACACAGTGGTCAGAAAGACACTGGTCAGAAACACAGTGGTCAGAAAGACACTGGTCAGAAACACAGTGGTCAGAAAGACACTGGTCAGAAACACAGTGGTCAGAAAGACACTGGTCAGAAACACAGTGGTCAGAAAGACACTGGTCAGAAACACAGTGGTCAGAAAGACACTGGTCAGAAACACAGTGGTCAGAAAGACACTGGTCAGAAACACAGTGGTCAGAAAGACACTGGTCAGAAACACAGTGGTCAGAAAGACACTGGTCAGAAACACAGTGGTCAGAAAGACACTGGTCAGAAACACAGTGGTCAGAAAGACACTGGTCAGAAACACAGTGGTCAGAAAGACACTGGTCAGAAACACAGTGGTCAGAAAGACACTGGTCAGAAACACAGTGGTCAGAAAGACACTGGTCAGAAACACAGTGGTCAGAAAGACACTGGTCAGAAACACAGTGGTCAGAAAGACACTGGTCAGAAACACAGTGGTCAGAAAGACACTGGTCAGAAACACAGTGGTCAGAAAGACACTGGTCAGAAACACAGTGGTCAGAAAGACACTGGTCAGAAACACAGTGGTCAGAAAGACACTGGTCAGAAACACAGTGGTCAGAAAGACACTGGTCAGAAACACAGTGGTCAGAAAGACACTGGTCAGAAACACAGTGGTCAGAAAGACACTGGTCAGAAACACAGTGGTCAGAAAGACACTGGTCAGAAACACAGTGGTCAGAAAGACACTGGTCAGAAACACAGTGGTCAGAAAGACACTGGTCAGAAACACAGTGGTCAGAAAGACACTGGTCAGAAACACAGTGGTCAGAAAGACACTGGTCAGAAACACAGTGGTCAGAAAGACACTGGTCAGAAACACAGTGGTCAGAAAGACACTGGTCAGAAACACAGTGGTCAGAAAGACACTGGTCAGAAACACAGTGGTCAGAAAGACACTGGTCAGAAACACAGTGGTCAGAAAGACACTGGTCAGAAACACAGTGGTCAGAAAGACACTGGTCAGAAACACAGTGGTCAGAAAGACACTGGTCAGAAACACAGTGGTCAGAAAGACACTGGTCAGAAACACAGTGGTCAGAAAGACACTGGTCAGAAACACAGTGGTCAGAAAGACACTGGTCAGAAACACAGTGGTCAGAAAGACACTGGTCAGAAACACAGTGGTCAGAAAGACACTGGTCAGAAACACAGTGGTCAGAAAGACACTGGTCAGAAACACAGTGGTCAGAAAGACACTGGTCAGAAACACAGTGGTCAGAAAGACACTGGTCAGAAACACAGTGGTCAGAAAGACACTGGTCAGAAACACAGTGGTCAGAAAGACACTGGTCAGAAACACAGTGGTCAGAAAGACACTGGTCAGAAACACAGTGGTCAGAAAGACACTGGTCAGAAACACAGTGGTCAGAAAGACACTGGTCAGAAACACAGTGGTCAGAAAGACACTGGTCAGAAACACAGTGGTCAGAAAGACACTGGTCAGAAACACAGTGGTCAGAAAGACACTGGTCAGAAACACAGTGGTCAGAAAGACACTGGTCAGAAACACAGTGGTCAGAAAGACACTGGTCAGAAACACAGTGGTCAGAAAGACACTGGTCAGAAACACAGTGGTCAGAAAGACACTGGTCAGAAACACAGTGGTCAGAAAGACACTGGTCAGAAACACAGTGGTCAGAAAGACACTGGTCAGAAACACAGTGGTCAGAAAGACACTGGTCAGAAACACAGTGGTCAGAAAGACACTGGTCAGAAACACAGTGGTCAGAAAGACACTGGTCAGAAACACAGTGGTCAGAAAGACACTGGTCAGAAACACAGTGGTCAGAAAGACACTGGTCAGAAACACAGTGGTCAGAAAGACACTGGTCAGAAACACAGTGGTCAGAAAGACACTGGTCAGAAACACAGTGGTCAGAAAGACACTGGTCAGAAACACAGTGGTCAGAAAGACACTGGTCAGAAACACAGTGGTCAGAAAGACACTGGTCAGAAACACAGTGGTCAGAAAGACACTGGTCAGAAACACAGTGGTCAGAAAGACACTGGTCAGAAACACAGTGGTCAGAAAGACACTGGTCAGAAACACAGTGGTCAGAAAGACACTGGTCAGAAACACAGTGGTCAGAAAGACACTGGTCAGAAACACAGTGGTCAGAAAGACACTGGTCAGAAACACAGTGGTCAGAAAGACACTGGTCAGAAACACAGTGGTCAGAAAGACACTGGTCAGAAACACAGTGGTCAGAAAGACACTGGTCAGAAACACAGTGGTCAGAAAGACACTGGTCAGAAACACAGTGGTCAGAAAGACACTGGTCAGAAACACAGTGGTCAGAAAGACACTGGTCAGAAACACAGTGGTCAGAAAGACACTGGTCAGAAACACAGTGGTCAGAAAGACACTGGTCAGAAACACAGTGGTCAGAAAGACACTGGTCAGAAACACAGTGGTCAGAAAGACACTGGTCAGAAACACAGTGGTCAGAAAGACACTGGTCAGAAACACAGTGGTCAGAAAGACACTGGTCAGAAACACAGTGGTCAGAAAGACACTGGTCAGAAACACAGTGGTCAGAAAGACACTGGTCAGAAACACAGTGGTCAGAAAGACACTGGTCAGAAACACAGTGGTCAGAAAGACACTGGTCAGAAACACAGTGGTCAGAAAGACACTGGTCAGAAACACAGTGGTCAGAAAGACACTGGTCAGAAACACAGTGGTCAGAAAGACACTGGTCAGAAACACAGTGGTCAGAAAGACACTGGTCAGAAACACAGTGGTCAGAAAGACACTGGTCAGAAACACAGTGGTCAGAAAGACACTGGTCAGAAACACAGTGGTCAGAAAGACACTGGTCAGAAACACAGTGGTCAGAAAGACACTGGTCAGAAACACAGTGGTCAGAAAGACACTGGTCAGAAACACAGTGGTCAGAAAGACACTGGTAAGAAACACTCTGGTCAGGAACACACTGGTCAGAAACACACTGGTCAGAAACACACTTGTCAGAAACACAATGGTCATAAACACAGTGGACAGAAACATAGTGGTCATAAACACAGTGGTCAGAAACACACAGGTCTGAACACACTGGTTGGAAATACAGTGGTCAGAGATAGAGTCGGCAGAAACACACTGGTCAGAAACATAGTGGTAAGAAGCACAGTGGTCAGAAACAAACTGGTCAGAATGTAACTGGTCAGAAACACAGTGGTCAGAAACACAATGGTCAGAAACACAGTGGTCAGAAACACAGTGGACAGAAACACACTGGTCAGAAACACAGTGGTCAGAAACACAGTGGTCAGGAACACATTGGTGAGAAACAAACTGGTCAGAAACACAGTGGTTATAAACACAGTGATCAGAGACACAGTGGTCAGAAACACACTGGTCAGAAACACAGTGGTCAGAAACACACTGGTCAGAAACACAGTGGTCATAAACACACAGGTCAGAAACACAGTGGTCATAAACACAGTGGTCAGAAACACACAGTCAGAAACACAGTGGTCAGAAACACGGTGGTCAGAAACACAGGGACCAGAAACACAGTGGTCAGAAACGCACTGGTCAGAAACACGCTGGTCAGAAACACAGTGGTCAGATATACAGTGGTCAGAAACACACTGGTCAGAAACACAGTGGTAATAAACACAGTGGTCAGAAACAAACTGGTCAGAAACGCAGTGGTCATAAACACAGAGGTCAGAAACTCACTGGTCAGAAACACAGGGGTCAGAAACACACAGTTCAGAAACACATTGGTCAGAAATGCAGTGGTCAGAAACACACTGGTCAGAAACACACTGGTCAGAAACACAGGGGTCAGAAACACAGTGGTCAGAAACACACTGGCCTGAAACACACTGGTCAGAAACACCCCTGTCAGAAACACAGTGGTCATTTACACAGTGTTCAGAAACACACTGGTCAGAAACACTGTGGTCAGAAACATGGTGGTCAGAAACACAGTGGTCAGCAACATAGTGGTCACAAACACACTGGTCAGAAACACAGTGGTTAGAAACACAATGGTAAAAAACACGGTGGTCAGAAACACACTGGTCAGAAACACAGTGGTCAGAAAGACACTGGTAAGAAACACTCTGGTCAGGAACACACTGGTCGGAAACACACTGGTCAGAAATACACTGCTCAGAAACATAGTGGTCAGAAACACACTGGTGAGAAACACAGTGGTCAGAAACACAGTGGTCAGAAACACTGTGGTTAGCAACACACTGGTCAGAAACACACTGGTCAGAAACACAATGGTCAAAAACACACTGGTCAGAAGCACACTGCTCATGAACACAGTGGTCACAAACACAGTGGTCAGAAACAAAGTGGTCAGAACCACATTGGTCAGAAACACAGTGGTCAGAAACACTGTGGTCAGAAATACACTGGTCAGAAACACACTGGTCATAAACACACTGGTCAGAAACACATTGGTCTGAAACACAGTGGTCAGAAACACAGTGGTCAGAAATACACTGGTCAGAAACACACTGGTCAGAAACACAGTGGTCAGAAACAAAGTCGTCAGAAACACACTGGTCATAAACACAGTGGTCAGAAACACAGTGGTCAGGAGCACACTGTCAGAAACAAACTGGTCAGAAACATAGTAGTCAGAAACACAGTGGTCAGAGACACAGTGGTCAGAAACACACTGGTCAGAAATACACTGGTCAGAAACACACTGGTCAGAAACACAGTGGTCAGAAACAAAGTCGTCAGAAACACACTGGTCATAAACACAGTGGTCAGAAACACAGTGGTCAGGAGCACACTGTCAGAAACAAACTGGTCAGAAACATAGTAGTCAGAAACACAGTGGTCAGAGACACAGCGGTCAGAAAAACACTGGTCAGAAACACAGTGGTCAGAAACACACTGGTCAGAAACACAGTGGTCATAAACACACTGGTCGGAAACCAGTGGTCAGAAACACACTGGTCAGAAACACACTGGTCAGAAACGCAGTGCTCAGAAAGACACTGGTCAGAAACACTCTGGTCAGAAACACACTGTTCAGAAAGACAGTGGTCATAAACACACTGGTTTGAAACACAGTGGTCAGAAACACAGTGGTCAGAAACACACTGGTCAGAGAAACAGCGGTCAGAAACACAGTGGTCAGAAACACGGTGGTCAGAAACATAGCGATCAGAAACACAATGGTCTGAAACGCATTGGACAGAAACACTCTGGTCAGAAACACGGTGGTCAGAAATACAGTGGTCAGAAACACAATGGTCAGAAACACAGTACTAAGAAACACAGTGGTCAGAAACAAACTTGTCAGAAACACATTGGTCATAAACACAGTGGTCAAAAACACACTGGTCAGAAACACAGTGGTCATAAACACGGTGGTCAAAAACACAATGGTCAGAAATACAGTGGTCAGAAACACACTGGTCAGAAACACACTGCTCAGAAACACAGGGGTCAGAAACACAGTGGTCAGAAACACACTGGTCTGAAACGCACTGCTAAAAAACACAGTGGTCAGAAACACACTGGTCACAAACACAGTGGTCAGAAGGACACTGGTCAGAAACACTTTGGTCAGAAACACACTGGTCGGAAACACACTGGTCAGAATTACACTGGTCAGAAACACACTGGTCAGAAACACATTGGTCATAAACACACTGGTTTGAAACACAGTGGTCAGAAACACACTGGTCATAAACACACTGGTCAGAAGTATAGTAGTCAAGAACACGGTGGTCAGAAACACGGTGGTCAGAAACACAGCGATCAGAAACACAGTGGTCAGAAACACATTGGTCAGAAACACTCTGGTCAGAAACATGGTGGTTAGGAATACAGTGGTCAGAAACACACTGGTCAGAAACACACTGGTCAGAAACATAGTATTCGGAAACGCAGTGGTCAGAAACACACTGGTCAGACACACAGTGTCAGAAACAAACTGGTCAGAAACACAGTGGTCATAAACACAAAGGTCAGAAACACACTGGTCAGAAATACAGTGGTCAGAAACGCACTGGTCAGAAACACACTGGTCAGAAACACAGGGGTCAGAAACACAGTGGTCAGAAACACACTGGTCTAAAACACGCTGCTCAGAAACACACTGGTCAGAAATACACTGGTCAGAAACACACTGATAATATACACAGTGGTCAGAAACACACTTGTCAGAAACACATTGGTCAGAAACACAGTGGTCAGAAACACAGTGGTCAAAAACACGCTGGTTAAACACACAGTGGCCAGAAACACACTGGTCAGAATCTTAGTGGTCAGAAACACACTGGTCAGAAACACAGTGGTCAGAAACGCAGTTGTCATAAACAGAGTGGTCAGAAACACAGTGGTCAGAAACACAGTGGTCAGAAACACAGTGGTCGGAAACACACTGGTCAGAAAGACACTGGTCAGAAAGACTCTGGTCAGAAACACACTGGTCGGAAAGACACTGGTCAGAAACACACTGGTCAGAAACATAGTGTTCAGAAACACACTGGTGATGAACACAGTGGTCAGAAACACGGTGGTCAGAACACACTGGTCAGAAACACAGTGGTCGGCAACACACTGGTCAGATACACACCGTTCAGAAGCACGGTGGTCATAAACGCAGTGGTCAGAAACACAGTGATCAGAAACACACTGGTCAGCAATACAGTGGTCAGATACACACTGGTCAGAAACACACTGGTCAAAAACACACTGGTCAGAAGCACACTGCTTATAAACACAGTGGTCAGAAACACAGTGGTCAGAAACACAGTGGTCAGAAACACAATGGCCAGAAACACACTGGTCAGAAACACACTGGTCAGAAACACACTGGTCAGAAACACAGTGGTAAAAAACACAGTGGTCCAAAACACACTGGTCAGAAACACAGTGGTCAGAAAAACAATGGTCAGAAACACATCGGTCAGAAACACAGTGGTCAGAAACACAGTGGTCGGAAACACAGTGGTCAGAAACACAGTGGCCAGAAACACACTGGTCAGAAACACACTGGTCAGAAACACATTGGTCAGAAACACAGTGGTAAAAAACACAATGGTCCGAAACACACTGGTCAGAAACACGGTGGTCAAAAAAACAATGGTCAGAAACACAGTGGTCAGAAACAAAGTGGTCAGAAACACACTGGTCAGAAACACAGTGGTCAGAAACGCAGTGGTCAGGAACACACTGGTCACAAACAAACTGGTCAGAAACACAGTTGTCAGAAACACAGTGGTCAGAGTCACAGCGGTCAGAAACACACTGGTCAGAAAGACAGTGGTCAGAAACACACTGGTCAGAAACACAGTGGTCATAAACACACTGGTTTGAAGCACAGTGGTCAGAAACATAGTAGTCAGAAGCACACTGGTCAGAATCACTGACCACTGTGTTTCCAACCACTGTGTTTCTGACCACTGTGTTTCTGACCACTGTGTTTATGACCAATGTGTTTCTGCCCTTTGTGTTTCTGACCGCTGTGTTTATGACCACTGTGTTTCCAACCATAGTGTTTCTGACAACTGTGTTTCTGACCACTGTAAGTTTCTGATAAGTGCTTTTCTGACCATTGTGTTTCTGACCACTGTGTTTCTGACCACAGTGTTTCCGACCGGTGTGTTTCTGACCAGTGCATTTATGATCACTGTGTTCCTGACCACAGTGTTTCTGTCTAGTGCGTTTCTGACCACCGTGTCTCTGACCAGTGTCCTTCTGACCAGTGTGTTTCTGACCAGTGTGTTTTTGACCACCGTGTTTCTGGCCAGTGTCTTTCTTACCACTGTGTTTCTGACCACTGTGGTTCTGACGAGTGTGTTTCTGACGACTGTGTTTCTGCCCATCGTGTTTCTGACCACTGTGTTTCTGACCACTGTGTTTCCGACCACTGTGTTTCTAACCACTGTGTTTCTGACCCTGTGTTTCTGAACACTGTGTTTCTGGACACTATGTTTCTTACCAGTGTGTTTCTGACAAGTGTGTTTCTGACCAGTGTGTTTTTGACCACTGTGTTTCTGACCACTGTGTTTCTGACCACAGTGTTTCTGACCACTGTCTTTCTGACCACTGTGTTTCTGACCTTTGTGTTTCTGACCAGTGTGTTTCTGACCTGTGTGTTTCTGACAAGGGTGTTTCTGACCACTGTGATTCTGACCAGTGTGTTTCTAACCACTATGTTTCTGACCGGTGAGTTTCTCGCCACTGTGGTTCTGACCAGTGTGTTTCTGACCACCGTGTTTTTGACCACTGTGTTTCTGACCACTGTGTTTCTGACTAGTGTGTTTCTGACCAGTGTGTTTCTGACCACTGCGTTTCTGACCACTGAGTTTATGACCACCGTATTTCTGACCAGGATGCTAATGAACACTGTGTTTCCGACCACTGTGTTTCTCACCAGTGTGTTTCTGACCACTGTGTTTCTGGCCACTGTATTTGTGACCAATGTGTTTCTGGCCAGTGTGTTTCTGACCAGGGTGTTTCTGACCACTGTGTTTCTGCCCACCGTGTTTCTGACCAGTGTATTTCTGACCACTGTGTTTCTGACCACTTTGCTTATGACCAGTGTGTTTCTGAACTCAATGTTTCCGACCGGTGTGTTTCTGACCACTGCATTTCCGATCACTGTGTTTCTGACCACTGTGTTTCTGACCAGTGTCTTTTTGACCACAATGTTTCTGACAAGTGTGTTTCTGACCACCGTGTTTCTGGCCAGTGTCTTTCTTACCACTGTGTTTCTGACCACTGTGGTTCTGACCAGTGTCTTTCTGACCACTGTGTTTTTGACCACTGTGTTTGTGACCACTGTGTTTCTGACCACTGTGTTTCAGACCACTGTGTTTCTCACCACTGTGTTTCTGACCAGTGTGTTTCTGACAGGTGTGTTTCTGACCATTGTGTTTCTGACCAGTGTGTTTCCGACCACTGTGTTTCTGACCATTGTGTTTCTGACCACTGTGTTTCTGACCAATGCGTTTCTGACTAGTGTGTTTCTGACCACTGTGTTTGTGACCACTGTGTTTGTGACCACAGTGTTTCTGACCAGTGTGTTGACTAGTGTGTTTCTGACCACCGTGTTTCTGACCACTGTGTGTCTGACCACTGTGTTTCTGACCACTGTGTGTCTGACCACTGTGTTTCTGACCACTGTGGGATAGACCTGTGTGTATCTGACCTCCGTGTTTCCGACCAGTGTGTTTCTGACCACCGTGTTTGTGACCACTGTGTTTCTGACCAGTGTGTATTGGACCACTGTAATGCTGACCACTGTGCCTCTGACCAGTGTGTCTCTGACCACCGTGTTTCGGAACACTGTGTTTCTGACCACTGTGTTTCTGACCAGTGTGTGCCTGCCCAGTGTGTTTCTGACCAATGTAATTCTGACCAATGTGTTTCTGACCAGTCGGTTTCTGACCACTATGTTCCTGACCACCGTGTTTCTGACCAGTTTGTTCCTGACCAGTGTATATCTGACCACTGTGTTTCTGACCAATGTGTTTCTGACCACTGTGTTTTTGACCAGTGTGTTTCCAACCACAGTGTTCATGACCCTGTGTTTCTGACCACTGTGATTCTTACCACTGTGTTTCTAACCACTGTGTCTCAGACAACTGTGTTTCTGACCACTATGCTTCTGACCAGTCTGTCTCTGACCACTGTGTTTCTTGCCGGTGAGTTTCTGACCAGGGTGTTTCTGACCACTGTGTTTCTGACCACTGTGTTTCTGACCACTGTATTTCTGACCGCTGTACTTCTGACCACTGTATTTCTGACGAGTGTGACTCTGACCACTGTGTTTCTGACCAATGTGTTTCTGACCAGTGTGTTCATGACCAGTGTGTTTCTGACCACTGTGTTTATGACCCTTTGTTCCTGACCACTGTGTTTCTTACCACTGTGTTTCTGACCACTGTGTTTCTAGCCAACATGTTTCTGACCAGTGTGTTTCTCACCAGTGTGTTTATGACCAGTGTGTTTCTGACCACTGTGGTTCTGACCAGTGTGTTTCTGACCACTGTGTTTCTGACCATTGTGTTTCGGAGCACTGTATTTCGGACCACTGTGTTTCTGACCACTGTGTTTCTGACCACCGTGTTTCTGACCACCGTATTTCTGACCACTGTGTTTATGACCACTATGTTTCTGACCATTGTGCTCTGAACACTGTGTTTCTTACCACTGTGTTTCTGACCACTGTGTGTCTGACCACAGTGTTTCTGACCACTGTGTTTCTTACCACTGTGTTTCTGACAACTGTGTTTCTCACCACTGTGTTTCTGACCACTGTGTTTCTGACCCCTGTGTTTCTGACCACTGTGATTCTGACCACTGTGTTTCTTACCACTGTGTATCTGACCATTGTGTTTCTGACCACTGTGTTTATGACCACTATGTTTCTAACCAGTGTGTTTCTGACCAGTGTGTTCCTTACCACTGTGTTTTAGACCAGTGTGTTTATGACCACTGTGTTTCTTACCACTGTGTTTCTGACCACTGTGTTTCTGACCACTATGTTTTTGACCATTGTGTTTCTGACCAATGTATTGTTCCCCCCTGTGTTTCTGACCAGTGTGTTTCTGACCACTGTGTTTCTGACAAGTGTGTTTCTAGCCACTGCATTTCTGACCACTGTGTTTCTGACCAATGTGTTTCTGACCAGTGTGTTTTTGACCACTGTGTTTCTCACCACTGTGTTTCTGACCATTGTGTTTCTGACCACCGTGTTTCTGACCAGTGTGTTTCTGACCAGTGTGTTTCTGACCAGCATGTTTCTGACCACTGTGTCTCTGAACATTGTGTTTCTGACCTGTGTGTTTCTGACCACTGTGTTTCTAACCAGTGTGTTTGTCGCTACTATGTTTCTCACCAGTGTGTTTCTGACCACTGTGTTTCTGACCACTGTGTTTATGACCAGTGTGTTTCTGCCCAGTGTGTTCCTCACCAGTGTGTTTCTGACCAATGTGATTCTGACCACTGGTTTCTGACCACTGTGTTTATGACTAGTGTGTTTCTGACCACTGTGTTTCTGACAAGTGTGTTCCGACCAGTGTGTTTCTGACCAGTGTGTTTCTGACCAATGTGTTTCTGACAACTGTGTTTCTGACCAGTGTGTTTCTGACTACTGTGTTTATGACCATTGTGTTTCTGACGTGTGTGTTCTTGACCACTATGTTTCTGACCAGTTTGTTTCTGACCAGTGTGTTTCTGACCACTGTGTTCTTGACCAGTGTGTTTCTGACCACTGTGTTTCTGACCGGTGTGTTTCTGGCCACTGTGGTTCTGACCAGTATGTTTCTGACCACAGTGTTTCTGACCACCATGTTTTTGACCAGTGTGTTTCTGACCGGTGTATTTCTGAATAGTTTGTTTCTGACCACCGTGTTTCTGACCACTGGATTTATGACCACTGTGTTTCTAACCAGTGTGTTACTGAACACTGTGTTTCCGACCACTGTATTTATAACCAGTGTGTTTTTGACCAATGTGTTTCTGGCCACTGTATTTCTGACCAGTGTGTTTCTGGCCAGTGTGTTTCTGACCACTGTGTTTCTGCCCACCGTGTTTGAGACCTATGTGTTTCTGACCACTGTGTTTCTGACGGGTGTGTTTCTGACCAGTGTGTTTCTGACCATTGTGTTTTGGTACTCTGTGTTTCTGAACACTGTGTTTCTCACCATTGTGTTTCTGACCACTGTGTTTATGACCAGTGTGATTCTGACCGCTGTGTTTCTGGCCACCATGTTTCAGACCACTGTGTGTCTGACCACTGTGTTTCTAACCACTGTGTTTCTGACCACTGTGTTTCTGACCTTGTGTTTCTGACCACTGTGTTTCTGACAACTATTTTTATGACCAGTGTGTTTCTGACCAGTGTGTTTATGACCAGTGCGTTTCAGACCACTGTGTTTCTGACCAGTGTGTTTTTTACCACTAGGTTTGCGACCACTGAATTTCTCACCAGTGTGTTTCTGGCCTCTGTCTTTCTGACCAGTGTGTTTCTGACCACTGTGTCTCTGACCACTATTTTTCTGACCAGTGTGTTTCTGACCACTAGGTTTCTGACCGCTGTGTTTCTGACCACTGTGTTTATGACCACCGTGTTTCTGACCAGTGTGTTTCTGACCAGTGTGTTTGTGACCACTGTGTTTCTGAATGTTGTGTTTCTGACCACTGTGTTTCTAACCACTGTGCTTCTGACCACTGTGTTTCTGACCACTGTGTTTCTGACCAATGTGTTTCTGACCAGTGTGTTTCGGACCACAGTGTTTCTGACCAGTGTGTTTCTAAGCACTGTGTTTCTTACCACTGTGGTTATAACCACTGTGTTTCTGACCACCGTGTTTCTGACCACTGTGTTTCTGCCCCCTGTATTTCTGACCAGTGTGTTTCTGACCACTGTGTTTCAGACCAGTGTGTTCCTGACCAGTGTGTTTGTGACCACTGTGTTTCTGAGCACTGTGTTCCTGACTGCTGTGTTTGCGACTTCTGTGTTTCTGACCACTGTGTTTCTGACCACTGTGTTACTGACCAGTGTGTTCATGACCACTGTGTTTCGGACCACTGTGTTTCGAACCACCGTGTTCCTCACCACTGTGGTTCTGACCATTGTGCTTGTGACCACCATGTTTCTGACCAGTGTGTTTCTGATCAATGTGTTTCTGACCAGTGTGTTTCTGACCAGTGTGTTTCTTACTGCTGTGTTTCTGACCTGTGTGTTTATGACCACTGTGTTTCTGACCACTGTGTTTCGGACCAATGTGTTTATGACCAGTGTGTTTCTGACCCGTGTGTTTCTGACCACTGTGTTTCTGACCACTGGTTTCTGACCACCGTGTTAATGACCAGTGTGTTTCTGGCCATTGTGTTTCTGGCCAGAGTGTGTCTGACAAGTGTGTTTCTGACGAGTGTGTTTCTGACCATTGAGTTTCTGACAACTGTGTTTCTGACCACTGTGTTTCTGA
>SZWC01006942.1:2645-19021 GCA_023375785.1 Penium margaritaceum | reverse complement strand
TGTGTTTCTGACCAGTGTGTTTCTGACCACTGTGTTTCTGACCACTGTGTTTCTGACCACTGTGTTTATGACCACTGTGTTTCTGACCACTGTGTTTCTGACCACTGTGTTTCTGACCACTGTGATTCTGACCACTGTGTTTCTGACCACTGTGTTTATGACCACTGTGTTTCTGACCAGTGTGTTTATGATCACTGTGTTTCTGACAAGTGTGTTTCTGACCAGTATGTTTCTGACCAATGTGTTTCTGACCAGTATGTTTCTGACCATTGTGTTTCTGACCACTGTGTTTCTGACCACAGTGTTTCTGACCAGTGTGTTTCTGACCAGTACGTTTCTGACCACTGTGTTTCTGACCACTGTGTTTCTGACCACTGTGTTTCTGACCACCGTGTTTCTGACCAGTGCCATTCTGACCACTGTGTGTCTGACCAGTGTATGTCTGACCACTGTGTTTCTGACCGCTGTGTTCTTGACGAGTGTGTTTCCGACCACTGTGTTTCTGACCACTGTGCCTCTGACCACTGTGTTTCTGACCACTGTGTTTATGACCACTATGTTTGTGACCACTGTGTTTCTGACCAGTGTGTTTATGACCAGTGTGTTTCTGACCACTGTGTTTCTGACCAGTGTGTTTCTGACCACTGTGTTTCTGACCAGTGTGTTTCTGACCACTGTGTTTCTGATCACTGTGTTTCTGACCAGTGTATTTCTGACCACTGCGTTTCTGACCAGTGTTTTTCTGACCACTGTGTTTCTGACCACTGTGTTTCTGACCAGTGTGTTTCTGACCAGTGTGTTTCTGAACAGTGTGTTTCTGACCATTGTGTTTCTGACCATTATGTTTCTGACCAGTGTGTTTCTGACCACTGTATGTATGACCCTGTGTTTCTGACCACTCTGTTTATGACCGGTGTGTTTCTGACCACTTTGTTTCTGACCACTGTGTTTCTGACCACTGTGTTCCTGACCACTGTGTTTCTGACCACTGTGTTTCTGACCAGTGTGTTTTTGACCACTATGTTTCTGACCAGTGTGTTTCTGACCACTGTGTTTCTGACGACCGTGTTTTTGACCAGTGTGTTTCTGACCAGTGTATTTCTGACCACTGTGTTTCTGACCAGTGTGTTTTTGACCACTATGTTTCTGACCAGTGTGTTTCTGACCACTGTGTTTCTGACGACCGTGTTTTTGACCAGTGTGTTTCTGACCAGTGTATTTCTGACCACTGTGTTTCTGACCAGTGTGTTTTTGACCACTATGTTTCTGACCAGTGTGTTTCTGACCACTGTGTTTCTGACGACCGTGTTTTTGACCAGTGTGTTTCTGACCAGTGTATTTCTGACCACTGTGTTTCTGACCAGTGTGTTTTTGACCACTATGTTTCTGACCAGTGTGTTTCTGACCACTGTGTTTCTGACGACCGTGTTTTTGACCAGTGTGTTTCTGACCAGTGTATTTCTGACCACTGTGTTTCTGACCAGTGTGTTTTTGACCACTATGTTTCTGACCAGTGTGTTTCTGACCACTGTGTTTCTGACGACCGTGTTTTTGACCAGTGTGTTTCTGACCAGTGTATTTCTGACCACTGTGTTTCTGACCAGTGTGTTTTTGACCACTATGTTTCTGACCAGTGTGTTTCTGACCACTGTGTTTCTGACGACCGTGTTTTTGACCAGTGTGTTTCTGACCAGTGTATTTCTGACCACTGTGTTTCTGACCAGTGTGTTTTTGACCACTATGTTTCTGACCAGTGTGTTTCTGACCACTGTGTTTCTGACGACCGTGTTTTTGACCAGTGTGTTTCTGACCAGTGTATTTCTGACCACTGTGTTTCTGACCAGTGTGTTTTTGACCACTATGTTTCTGACCAGTGTGTTTCTGACCACTGTGTTTCTGACGACCGTGTTTTTGACCAGTGTGTTTCTGACCAGTGTATTTCTGACCACTGTGTTTCTGACCAGTGTGTTTTTGACCACTATGTTTCTGACCAGTGTGTTTCTGACCACTGTGTTTCTGACGACCGTGTTTTTGACCAGTGTGTTTCTGACCAGTGTATTTCTGACCACTGTGTTTCTGACCAGTGTGTTTTTGACCACTATGTTTCTGACCAGTGTGTTTCTGACCACTGTGTTTCTGACGACCGTGTTTTTGACCAGTGTGTTTCTGACCAGTGTATTTCTGACCACTGTGTTTCTGACCAGTGTGTTTTTGACCACTATGTTTCTGACCAGTGTGTTTCTGACCACTGTGTTTCTGACGACCGTGTTTTTGACCAGTGTGTTTCTGACCAGTGTATTTCTGACCACTGTGTTTCTGACCAGTGTGTTTTTGACCACTATGTTTCTGACCAGTGTGTTTCTGACCACTGTGTTTCTGACGACCGTGTTTTTGACCAGTGTGTTTCTGACCAGTGTATTTCTGACCACTGTGTTTCTGACCAGTGTGTTTTTGACCACTATGTTTCTGACCAGTGTGTTTCTGACCACTGTGTGTATGACCCTGTGTTTCTGACTACTGTGTTTCTGACCAGTGTGTTTCTGATCACTTTGTTTCTGACCACTGTGTTCTGACCACTGTGTTTCTGACCACTGTGTTTCTGACGAGTGTGTTTCTGACCAGTGTGTTTCTGACGACTGTGTTTCTGACAACTGTGTTTCTGACCAGTGCGTTTCTGACCGGTGTGTTTCTGGCCAGTGTGTTTCTGACCACTGTGTTTCTGACCATTGTGTTTCTGGCCACTATGTTTCTGGCCACTGTGTGTACGACCAGTGTGTTTCTGACCACTGTGTTTCTGACCATTGTGTTTCTGACCAGTGTGTTTCCGACCATCGTGTTTCTGAACAGTGTGTTTCTGACCACTGTGTTTCTGACCACTGTGGTTCTGACCACTGTGTTTCTGACCAATGTGCTTCTGACTACTCTGTTTCTGACCACAGTGTTTGTGACCTCTGTGTTTCTGACCAGTGTGTTTCTGCCCACTGTGTTTATGACCAGTCAGTTGCTGACCACTGCGTTTCTGACCAGTGTGTTTCTGACCAGTAAGTTTCCGACCACTGTGTTTCTGTACACGGTGTTTCTGACCACTGTGTTTCTGACCACCGTGTTTCTGACCACTGTGTTCACGACCAATGTGTTTCTGACCAGTGTGTTTCTGACCACTGTGTTTCTGACCAACGTGTTTCTGACCACTGCGTTTCTGACCACTGTGTTTCTGACCAGTGTGTTTCTGACCACTGTGTTTCTGACCACCGTGTTTCTGACCACTCTGTTTCTGACCAAGGTGTTTCGGACCATTGTGTTTATGACTAGTGTGTTTCTGACCAGCGTGCTTCTGACCAGTGTGTTTCTGACCAGTGTGTTTCTCACCACCGTTTTTCTGACCACTGTGTTTCTGACCAGTGTGTTTCTGACCAGTATGTTTCTGACCACTGTGTTTCTGACCAGGGTGTTTCTGACCAGTGTGTTCGTGACCACTGTGTTTCTGACCAGTGTGTTTCTGACCAGTGTGTTTGTGACCGCTATTTTTATGACCAGTGTGTTTCTGACCAGAGGTTTTCTGACCGCTGGTTTCTTGACCAGTTTGTTTTTGACCTGTGCGTTTATGATGAGTGTGTTTCTGACCAGTGTGTTTATGGCCACTGTTTTTGACCAATGTGTTTCTGACCAGTGTGTTTCTGACGAGTGTGTTGGGACCAGTGTGTTTTTAACCACTGTGTTTCTGACCACTATGTTTCTAACCACTGTGTTTCTGACCACTGTGTTTCTGACCAGTGTATGTCTGACCACTGTCTTTCTGACGAGTGTGTTTCTGGCCAGTGTGTTTCTGACCAGTGTGTTTCTGACCACTATATTTCTGACCAGTGTGTTACTGACCACTATGTTTCTGACCAGTGTGTTTCTGACCACTGTGTTTCTGATCACTGTGTTTTTGATCACTGTGTTTCTAACCAGTGTGTTTCTGACCAGTGTGTTTCTGGCCAGTGTGTTTCTGACCACTGTGTTTCTGGACAGTGTGTTTCTGACCACCGTGTTTCTGACCACTATGTTTCCGACCACTGTGTTTCTGGCCACTGTGTTTCTGGCCACTGTGTTTACGACTACAGTGTTTCTGACCACTGTGTTTCTGACCAGTGTGTTTATGACCAATGTGTTTCCGACCATTGTGTTTCTGAACAGTGTGTTTCTGACCATTGTGTTTCTGACCACTGTGCTTCTGACCACTGTGTTTCTGACCAATGTGCTTCTGACTACTGTGTTTCTGACCACTGTGTTTGTGACTGCTGTGTTTCTGACCAGTGTGTTTCTTACCACTGTGTTTCTGACCAGTCAGTTTCTGATCACTGCGTTTCTGACAAGTGTGTCTCTGACCAGTGTGTTTCTGACGACTGAGTTTCTGACCAGTAAGTTTACGACCACTGTGTTTTTGTACACTGTGTTTCTGACCACTGTGTTTCTGACCACCGTGTTTCTGACCACTGTGTTCATGACCAATGTATTTCCGACCAGTGTGTTTCTGACCACTGTGTTTCTAACCAACTTGTTTCTGACCACTGCGTTTCTGACCACTGTGTTTCTGACCAGTGTGTTTCTGACCACTGTGTTTCTGACCACTATGTTTCTGACCACTCTGTTTCTGACCACGGTGTTTCGGACCACTGTGTATATGACCAGTGTGTTTCTGACCAGCGTGCTTCTGACCAGTGTGTTTCTGACCACTGTGTTTATGATTAGGGTGTTTCTGACCAGTGTGTTTCTGACCACTATGTTTCTGACCAGTGTGTTTCTGACCAGCGTGTTTGTGACCGCTGTTTTCCTGACCAGTGTGTTTCTGACGAGAGGTTTTCTGACCATTGTTTTTCTCACCAGTGTGTTTTTGACTTGTGTGTTTCTGATGAGTGTGTTTCTGACCAGTGTGTTTATGGCCAGTGTGTTTGCGACCACTCTTCTTGACCAATGTGTTTCTGACCAGTGTATTTATGACCAGTGTGTTGGGACCAGTGTGTTTTTAACGACTGTGTTTCTGACCACTGTTTTTCTGACCACTGTGTTTCTGACCACTGTGTTTCTGACCAGTGTATGTCTGACCACTGTCTTTCTAACCAGTGTGTTTCTGACCAGTGTGTTTCTGACCACTATGTTTCTGACCAGTGTGTTACTGGCCACTGTGTTTCTGACCAGTGTGTTTCTGACCACTGTGTTTCTGACCACTGTGTTTATGACGAGTGTGTTTCTGACCACTGTGTTTCCGACCACTGTGTTTCTGACCACTGTGTTTCCCAGAACTGTGTTTCAGACCACTGTGTTTCTGACCACTGTGTTTCTGACCACTGTGTTTCTGACCGCTGTATTTGTGACCATTGTGTTTCTGACCAGTGTGTTTCTGACCACTGTGCTTCTGACCAGTGTGTTTCTGACCACTGTGTTTCGGACCACTGTGTTTCTGACCAGTGTATTTCTGACCACTGTGTTTATGACCACTGTGTTTCTGACCACTGTCCTTCTAACCACTGTGTTTCTGACCAATGTGTTTATGACTACTGTGTTTCTGACCACAATGTTTGTGACCGCTGTGTTTCTGACCAGTGTGTTTCGTACTACTCTGTTTCTGACCAGTGTGTTTCTGCCCAATGTGTTTCTGACCAGTCAGTTTCTGACCACTGCGTTTCTGACCAGTGTGTTTCTGACCACTGTGTTTCTTACCAGTGTGTTTCCGACCACTGTGTTGCTGTACACTGTGTTTCTGATCACTGTGTTTCTGACCACCGTGTTTCTGACCACTGTGTTCATGACCAATGTGTTTCTGACCAGTGTGTTTCTGACCATTGTGTTTCTGACCAGCGTGTTTCTGACCACTGCGTTTTTTGCCACTGTGTTTCTGACCAGTGTGTTTCTGACCACTGTATTTCTGACCACTGTGTTTATGATCACTCTGTTTCTGACCACAGTGTCTCGGACCACTATGTTTATGACCAGTGTGTTTCTGACCAGCGTGCTTCTGACCAGTGTGTTTCTGACCTGTGTGCTTCTGACCACCGTGTTTGTGACCACTGTGTTTCTGACCAGTGTGTTTCTGACCAGTGTGTTTCTGACCACTGTGTTTATGACCAGGGTGTTTCTGACCAGTGTGTTTCTGGCCACTGTGTTTCTGACCAGTGTGTTTCTGACCAGTGTGTTTGTGACCGCTGATTTTCTGAACAGTGTGTTTCTGACCAGAGTTTTTCTGACCGCTGTTTTTCTGACCAGTGTGTTTCTGACCTGTGTGTTTCTGATGAGTGTGTTTCTGACCAGTGTGTTTATGGCCAGTGTGTTTGTGACTGCTGTTTTTGACCAATGTGTTTCTGACCAGTGTGTTTCTGATTAGTGTGTTGGGACCAGTGTGTTTTTAACCACTGTGTTTCTGACCACTGTGTTTCTGACCACTGTGTTTATGACCAGTGTGTTTCTGACCACTGTGTTTCTGACCACTTTGTTTCTGACCACTGTGTTTCCGAGCACTGTGTTTCAGACCACTGTGTTTCTGACCACTGTGTTTCTGACCACTGTGTTTCTGACCGCTGTATTTGTGACCACTGTGTTTCTGACCAGTGTGTTTCTGACCATTGTGTTTCTGACCAGTGTGTTTCTGACCACTGTGTTTCTTACCAGTGTATTTCTGACCACTGTGTTTCTGACCAGTGTGTTTCTGACCACTGTGTTTCTGACCACCGTGTTTCTGACCAGTGTGTTTCTGACCAGTAGGTTTCTGACTAGTGTTTTTCAGACCAGTGTGTTTCTGACCACTGTGTTTCTGACCAGTGTGTTTCTGACCACTGTGTGTATGACCCTGTGTTTCTGACCTCTGTGTTTCTGATCAGTGTGTTTCTGACCACTTTGTTTCTGACCACTGTGTTTCTGACCACTGTGTTTATGACCACTGTGTTTCTGACCACTGTGTTTCTGACCAGTGTGTGTCTGACCACTGTGTTTCTGACCAATGTGTTTCTGACCACTGTGTTTCTGACCACTATGTTTCTGACAACTGTGTTTCTGAGCACTGTGTTTCTGGCCACTGTGTTTATGACCACTATGTTTCTAACCACTGTGTTTCTGACCAGTGTGTTTCTTACCAGTGTGTTTCCGACCATTGTGTTTCTGACCAGTGTGTTTGTGACCACTCTGTTTCTGACCACCGTGTTTCCCACCACTATGGTTTTGACCATTGTGTATCTGACCAATGTGTTTCTGTCCACTGTGTTTCTGACCAGTGTGTTTCTGACCACCGTGTTTCCAACCAGTGTGTTCTTGACCAGTGTGTTTCTGACCACTGAGTTTCTGACCAGTGTGTTTCTGACTAGTGTGTTTGCGACTCTGTTTTTCTCACCTGTGTGTTTCTGACCAGGGTTTTTCTGACCGCTGTTTTTACTACCTGTGTGTTTCTGACCTGTGTGTTCCTGATGAGTGTGTTTCTGACCAGTGTATTTATGGCAAGTGTGTTTGTGACCACTGTTTTTGACCAATGTGTTTCCGACCAGTGTGTTTCTGACCAGTGTGTTGGGACCACTGTGTTTTTAACCACTGTGTTTCTGACCACTGTGTTTCTGACCACTGTGTTTCTGACCACTGTGTTTCTGACCAGTGTATGTCTGACCACTGTCTTTCTGACCAGTGTGTTTCTGACCAGTGTGTTTCTGACCAGTGTGTTTCTGACCACTATGTTTCTGACCAGTGTGTTATTGACCACTGTGTTTCTGACCAGTGTGTTTCTGACCACTGCTTTCTGACCAGTGTGTTTCTGACCACTGTGTTTCTTACCAGGGTATTTCTGACCACTGTGTTTCTGACCAGTATGTTTCTGACCACTGTGTTTCTGACCACCGTGTCTCTGACCAGTGTGTTTCTGACCAGTGTGTTTCTGACCAGTGTGTTTCTGACCAGTGTGTTACTGACCACTGTGTTTCTGACCAGTGTGTTTCTGACCACTGTGTTTCTGACCAGTGTGTGTCTGACCACTGTGTTTCTGACCACTATTTCTGACCACTGTGGTTCTGACCATTGTGTATCTGACCAATTTATTTCTGACCACGGCGTTTCCGACCAGTGTGTTTCTGACCACTGTGTGTATGACCCTGTGTTTCTGACCACTGTGTTTATGGCCACTGTGTTTATAACCACAGTGTGTCTGACCACTGTGTTTCTGACCACTATTTCTGACCACTGTGGTTCTGACCATTGTGTATCTGACCAATTTATTTCTGACCACGGCGTTTCCGACCAGTGTGTTTCTGACCACTGTGTGTATGACCCTGTGTTTCTGACCACTGTGTTTATGGCCACTGTGTTTATAACCACAGTGTGTCTGACCACTGTGTTTCTGACCACTATTTCTGACCACTGTGGTTCTGACCATTGTGTATCTGACCAATTTATTTCTGACCACGGCGTTTCCGACCAGTGTGTTTCTGACCACTGTGTGTATGACCCTGTGTTTCTGACCACTGTGTTTATGGCCACTGTGTTTATAACCACAGTGTGTCTGACCACTGTGTTTCTGACCACTATTTCTGACCACTGTGGTTCTGACCATTGTGTATCTGACCAATTTATTTCTGACCACGGCGTTTCCGACCAGTGTGTTTCTGACCACTGTGTGTATGACCCTGTGTTTCTGACCACTGTGTTTATGGCCACTGTGTTTATAACCACAGTGTGTCTGACCACTGTGTTTCTGACCACTATTTCTGACCACTGTGGTTCTGACCATTGTGTATCTGACCAATTTATTTCTGACCACGGCGTTTCCGACCAGTGTGTTTCTGACCACTGTGTGTATGACCCTGTGTTTCTGACCACTGTGTTTATGGCCACTGTGTTTATAACCACAGTGTGTCTGACCACTGTGTTTCTGACCACTATTTCTGACCACTGTGGTTCTGACCATTGTGTATCTGACCAATTTATTTCTGACCACGGCGTTTCCGACCAGTGTGTTTCTGACCACTGTGTGTATGACCCTGTGTTTCTGACCACTGTGTTTATGGCCACTGTGTTTATAACCACAGTGTGTCTGACCACTGTGTTTCTGACCACTATTTCTGACCACTGTGGTTCTGACCATTGTGTATCTGACCAATTTATTTCTGACCACGGCGTTTCCGACCAGTGTGTTTCTGACCACTGTGTGTATGACCCTGTGTTTCTGACCACTGTGTTTATGGCCACTGTGTTTATAACCACAGTGTGTCTGACCACTGTGTTTCTGACCACTATTTCTGACCACTGTGGTTCTGACCATTGTGTATCTGACCAATTTATTTCTGACCACGGCGTTTCCGACCAGTGTGTTTCTGACCAGTGTGTTGGGACCTGTGTGTTTTTAACCACTGTGTTTCTGACCATTGTGTGTTTGACAAGTGTGTTTCTGACCACCGTGTTTCTCACCACTGTGTTTCTGACCACTGTGTCTCTGACCACTGTGTTTCCGAGCACTCTGTTTCGGACCACTGTGTTTCTGACCAGTGCGTTTCTGACCGGTGTGTTTCCGACCATTGTGTTTCTGACCAGCGTGTTTCTGACCACTCTGTTTCTGACCACTGTGTTTCTGACCACTGTGTTTCTGACCAGTGTGTTTCTGACTAGTGTGTTTCTGACCACTGTGTCTGTGACCACTGTGTTTCTGACCACTGTGTTCCTGACCATTGTGTTTCTGACAAGTGTGTTTCTGACCACCGTGTATCTGACCACCGTGTTTGTGACCACTGTGTTTCTGACCACTATTTCTGACCACTGTGGTTCTGACCATTGTGTATCTGACCAATTTATTTCTGACCACGGCGTTTCCGACCAGTGTGTTTCTGACCACTGTGTTTCTGACCAGTGTGTTTCTCACCACTGTGTTTCTGACCACTGTGTTTCTGACCACTGTATTTCTAACCACTGTACTTGTGACCGCTGTGTTTCTGACCCGTGTGTTTCTGACCACTGTGTTTCTGACCACTGTGTTTCTGGCCACTATGTTTATGACCACTGTGTTTCTGACCACTGTGTTTCAGACCAGTGTGGTTGTGACCAGTGTGTTTCCGACCATTGTGTTTATGACCAGTGTGTTTCTGACCACTCTGTTTGTGACCACTGTGTTTCTGACCAGTGTGTTTCCGACCTGTGTGTTTCTGACCAGTGTGTTTCTGACCACTCAGTTTCTGACCACTGTGTTTCTGACCACTGTGTTTCTGACCAATGTCTTTCTGACTACTGTGTTTCTGACCAGTGTGTTTCCATTGTGTTTTCGACCACTGTGTTTCTGACCATTGTGTGTTTGACAAGTGTGTTTCTGACCACCGTGTTTCTCACCACTGTGTTTCTGACCATTCTGTTTCTCACCTCTGTGTTTATGACCACCGTGTTTCTGACCACTATGTTTCTGACCATTGTGTGTCTGACCACTGTGTTTCTGACCAATGTGTTTCTGACTACTGTGTTTCTGACCACTGTGTTTCTGACCACTATGTTTCTGACCATTGTGTGTCTGACCACTGTGTTTCTGACCAATGTGTTTCTGACTACTGTGTTTCTGACCACTGTGTTTCTGACCAATGTCTTTCTGACTACTGTGTTTCTGACCAGTGTGTTTCCATTGTGTTTTCGAGCACTGTCTTTCTGACCATTGTGTGTTTGACAAGTGTGTTTCTGACCACCGTGTTTCTCACCACTGTGTTTCTGACCATTCTGTTTCTCACCTCTGTGTTTATGACCACCGTGTTTCTGACCACTATGTTTCTGACCATTGTGTGTCTGACCACTGTGTTTCTGACCAATGTGTTTCTGACTACTGTGTTTCTGACCACTGTGTTTCTGACCAATGTCTTTCTGACTACTGTGTTTCTGACCAGTGTGTTTCCATTGTGTTTTCGAGCACTGTCTTTCTGACCATTGTGTGTTTGACAAGTGTGTTTCTGACCACCGTGTTTCTCACCACTGTGTTTCTGACCATTCTGTTTCTCACCTCTGTGTTTATGACCACCGTGTTTCTGACCACTATGTTTCTGACCATTGTGTGTCTGACCACTGTGTTTCTGACCAATGTGTTTCTGACTACTGTGTTTCTGACCACTGTGTTTCTGACCAATGTCTTTCTGACTACTGTGTTTCTGACCAGTGTGTTTCCATTGTGTTTTCGAGCACTGTCTTTCTGACCATTGTGTGTTTGACAAGTGTGTTTCTGACCACCGTGTTTCTCACCACTGTGTTTCTGACCATTCTGTTTCTCACCTCTGTGTTTATGACCACCGTGTTTCTGACCACTATGTTTCTGACCATTGTGTGTCTGACCACTGTGTTTCTGACCAATGTGTTTCTGACTACTGTGTTTCTGACCACTGTGTTTCTGACCAATGTCTTTCTGACTACTGTGTTTCTGACCAGTGTGTTTCCATTGTGTTTTCGAGCACTGTCTTTCTGACCATTGTGTGTTTGACAAGTGTGTTTCTGACCACCGTGTTTCTCACCACTGTGTTTCTGACCATTCTGTTTCTCACCTCTGTGTTTATGACCACCGTGTTTCTGACCACTATGTTTCTGACCATTGTGTGTCTGACCACTGTGTTTCTGACCAATGTGTTTCTGACTACTGTGTTTCTGACCACTGTGTTTCTGACCAATGTCTTTCTGACTACTGTGTTTCTGACCAGTGTGTTTCCATTGTGTTTTCGAGCACTGTCTTTCTGACCATTGTGTGTTTGACAAGTGTGTTTCTGACCACCGTGTTTCTCACCACTGTGTTTCTGACCATTCTGTTTCTCACCTCTGTGTTTATGACCACTGTGTTTCTGACCACTGTGGTTCTGACCAGGTCGTTTCTGACCAGTGTGTTTCCAACCATTGTGTTTCTGACCAGTGTGTTTCTGACCACTGTGTTTCTGACCACTGTGTTTCTGACTATTGTGTTTCTGACCACTGTGTTCCTTACCACTGTGTTTCTGACAGCTGTGTTTCTGACCACTGTGTTTCTGGCCACCGTATTTATGACCACTGTGTTTCTGACCACCGTGTTTCTGACCAGTATGTTTCTGACCAGTGTGTTCCTGACCAGTGTGTTTCGGACCAGTGTGTTTCTGACCACTGTGTTTCTGACCAGTGTGTTTCTGACCACTGTGTGTATCACCCTGTGTTTCTGACCAATGTGTTTCTCACCAGTGTGTTTATGACCAGTGTGTTTCTGACATCTGTGTTTCCGACCAGTGTGTGTCTGACCACTGTGTTTCTGACCAGTGTGTTTCTGACCACTGTGTTTCTGACCACTGTGTTTCTGACCACTGTGTTTCTGACCAATGTGTTTCTGACTACTGTGTTTCTGACCACTGTGTTTGTTACCAGTGTGTTTCTGACCACTGTGTTTCTGACCATTGTGTTTCTGACAAGTGTGTTTATGACCACCATGTATCTAACCACTGTGTTTCTGACCATTGTGTTTCTGACCACTCTTTCTGACCGCTGTGGTTTTGACCATTGTGTATCCGACCAATGTGTTTCTGACCACTGTGTTTCCAACCAGTGTGTTTCTGACCACTGTGTTACTGACCAGTGTGTTTCTGACCACTGTGTTTCTGACCACTTTGTTTCTGACCAGTGTGTTTCTGACCGCTGTATTTGTGACCGTTGTGTTTCTGACCCGTGTGTTTGTGACCACTGCATTTCTGACCACTGTGTTTCTGGCCACTGTGTTTATGACCACCGTGTTTCTGACCATTGTGTTTCTGATCACTCTGTTTCTGACCACTGTATTTCTGACCATTGTGTTTCCGACCAGTGTGTTTCTGACCAGTGTGTTTCCGACCACTGTAATGCTCACCACTGTGCCTCTAACCAGTGTGTTTCTGACCACTGTGTTTCGGACCACTGTGTCTCTGACCACTGTGTTTCTGACCAGTGTGTTTCTGACCACTGTGTTTCTGACCACTTTGTTTCCGACCACTGTGTTTCTGACCACTGTGTTTCTGGCCACTGTGTTTATGACCACTGTGTTTCTGACCACTGTGTTTCCGACCAGTGTGTTTCTGACCAGTGTGTTTCCGACCAGTGTGTTTCTGACCAGTGTGTTTCCGACCAGTGTGTTTCTGACCAGTGTGTTTCCGACCAGTGTGTTTCTGACCAGTGTGTTTCCGACCAGTGTGTTTCTGACCAGTGTGTTTCCGACCAGTGTGTTTCTGACCAGTGTGTTTCCGACCAGTGTGTTTCTGACCAGTGTGTTTCCGACCAGTGTGTTTCTGACCAGTGTGTTTCCGACCAGTGTGTTTCTGACCAGTGTGTTTCCGACCAGTGTGTTTCTGACCAGTGTGTTTCCGACCAGTGTGTTTCTGACCAGTGTGTTTCCGACCAGTGTGTTTCTGACCAGTGTGTTTCCGACCAGTGTGTTTCTGACCAGTGTGTTTCCGACCAGTGTGTTTCTGACCAGTGTGTTTCCGACCAGTGTGTTTCTGACCAGTGTGTTTCCGACCAGTGTGTTTCTGACCAGTGTGTTTCCGACCAGTGTGTTTCTGACCAGTGTGTTTCCGACCAGTGTGTTTCTGACCAGTGTGTTTCCGACCAGTGTGTTTCTGACCAGTGTGTTTCCGACCAGTGTGTTTCTGACCAGTGTGTTTCCGACCAGTGTGTTTCTGACCAGTGTGTTTCCGACCAGTGTGTTTCTGACCAGTGTGTTTCCGACCAGTGTGTTTCTGACCAGTGTGTTTCCGACCAGTGTGTTTCTGACCAGTGTGTTTCCGACCAGTGTGTTTCTGACCAGTGTGTTTCCGACCAGTGTGTTTCTGACCAGTGTGTTTCCGACCAGTGTGTTTCTGACCAGTGTGTTTCCGACCAGTGTGTTTCTGACCAGTGTGTTTCCGACCAGTGTGTTTCTGACCAGTGTGTTTCCGACCAGTGTGTTTCTGACCAGTGTGTTTCCGACCAGTGTGTTTCTGACCAGTGTGTTTCCGACCAGTGTGTTTCTGACCAGTGTGTTTCCGACCAGTGTGTTTCTGACCAGTGTGTTTCCGACCAGTGTGTTTCTGACCAGTGTGTTACTGACCACTGTGTTTCTGACCAGTGTGCCTCTGACCAGTGTGTTTCTGACCACTGTGATTCTGACCAGTGTGTTTGCGACTGCTGTTTTTCTGGCCTGTGTGTTTCTGACCAGAGTTTTTCTGACCGCTGTTTTTCTGACCTGTGTGTTTCTGACCTGTGTGTTTCAGATGAGTGTGTTTCTGACCAGTGTGTTTATGGCCAGTGTGTTTTTACCCACTTTTTTTGACCAATGTGTTATTGACCAGTGTGTTTTTAACCTCTGTGTTTCTGACCATTGTGTTTCTGACCACAGTGTTTCTGACCACTGTGTTTCTCATTAGTCTATGTCGGACCACTGTCTTTCTGACCAGTGTGTTTCTGACGAGAGTGTTTCTGACCAGTGTGTTTCCGACCACTATGTTTCTGACCAGTGTGTTACTGACCACTGTCTTTCTGACCAGTTTGTTTCTGACCACTGTGTTTATGACCACTGTGTTTATGACCTGTGTCTTTCTAACCACTGTGTTTCTGACCACTGTGTTTCTGACCACTGTGTTTCCGAGCACTGTGTTTCGGACCACTGTCTTTCTGACCACTGTTTTTCTGACCAGTGTGTTTATGACCAGTGTGTTTCTGACCACATTGTTTCTGACCATTGTGTTTCTGACCACTGTGTTTCTGACCACTGTGTTTCTGACCACTGTGTTTCTGACCAATGTGTTTCTGACCACTGTGTTTCTGACCACTATGTTTCTGACCACTGTGTTTCTGACCACTGTGTTTATGACCACTGTGTTTCTGACCTGTGTCTTTCTGACCACTGTGTTTCTGACCACTGTGTTTATGACCACTGTGTTTCTGACCTGTGTCTTTCTGACCACTGTGTTTCTGACCACTGTGTTTATGACCACTGTGTTTCTGACCTGTGTCTTTCTGACCACTGTGTTTCTGACCACTGTGTTTATGACCACTGTGTTTCTGACCTGTGTCTTTCTGACCACTGTGTTTCTGACCACTGTGTTTATGACCACTGTGTTTCTGACCTGTGTCTTTCTGACCACTGTGTTTCTGACCACTGTGTTTATGACCACTGTGTTTCTGACCTGTGTCTTTCTGACCACTGTGTTTCTGACCACTGTGTTTATGACCACTGTGTTTCTGACCTGTGTCTTTCTGACCACTGTGTTTCTGACCACTGTGTTTATGACCACTGTGTTTCTGACCTGTGTCTTTCTGACCACTGTGTTTCTGACCACTGTGTTTCTGACCAGAGTGTGTCTGACCAGTGTGTTTCTGACCACTGTGTATCTGACCAGTGTGTTTCTGACCACTTTGTTTCTGACCACTGTGATTCCGACCACTGTGTTTATGACCGCTGTGTTTCTGACCACTGTGTTTCTGACCAGAGTGTGTCTGACCAGTGTGTTTCTGACCACTGTGTTTCTGACCACAGTGTTTCTGACCACTATGTTTCTGACAACTGTGTTTCTGACCACTGTGTTTCTGGCCACTGTGTTTATGACCACTATGTTTCTAACCACTGTGTTTCTGACCAGTGTGTTTCTTACCAGTGTGTTTCCGACCAGTGTGTTTCTGACCAGTGTGTTTGTGACCACTCTGTTTCTGACCACCGTGTTTCCCACCACTATGGTTTTGACCATTGTGTATCTGACCAATGTGTTTCTGTCCACTGTGTTTCTGACCAGTGTGTTTCTGACCACTGTGTTTCCAACCAGTGTGTTCTTGACCAGTGTGTTTATGACCACTGAGTTTCTGACCAGTGTGTTTCTGACTAGTGTGTTTGCGACTCTGTTTTTCTGACCTGTGTGTTTCTGACCAGGGTTTTTCTGACCGCTGTTTTTATAACCTGTGTGTTTCTGACCTGTGTGTTCCTGATGAGTGTGTTTCTGACCAGTGTATTTATGGCAAGTGTGTTTGTGACCACTGTTTTTGACCAATGTGTTTCCGACCAGTGTGTTTCTGACCAGTGTGCTGGGACCACTGTGTTTTTAACCACTGTGTTTCTGACCACTGTGTTTCTGACCACTGTGTTTCTGACCACTGTGTTTCTGACCAGTGTATGTCTGACCACTGTCTTTCTGACCAGTGTGTTTCTGACCAGTGTGTTCCTGACCAGTGTGTTTCTGACCACTATGTTTCTGACCAGTGTGTTATTGACCACTGTGTTTCTGACCAGTGTGTTTCTGACCACTGCTTTCTGACCAGTGTGTTTCTGACCACTGTGTTTCTTACCAGGGTATTTCTGACCACTGTGTTTCTGACCAGTTTGTTTCTGACCACTGTGTTTCTGACCACCGTGTCTCTGACCAGTGTGTTTCTGACCAGTGTGTTTCTGACCA
>SZWC01006941.1:89372-112550 GCA_023375785.1 Penium margaritaceum | reverse complement strand
GGGGGGGGGGTATGCGAGGGGGAGGTTTCAGGTAAAGAAATGAAAAGCGACTAGGTGTAAGGAGCAAATTTGAAAATGGTCGAGCTCTATAAAACATGGGGAGCGAGCAATGGTATCCAAAATGCTTTGCTAACTATCCAGGCATAACAACCAATGATACAGTCGGGGACCATTTTCAAGTAGCAAGCACGTTCGGTTCTGTCAGTTCAGGCACGGAGGGCACCGGTGTGTGTGCCACGGCATAGCTGAGGCAGCTGTTGATGCAGTGGCTGTCCTGTTGCTACTGTTGCAGCCACCGACCCTCGTGTGCCTGGAAAGCTTGTCTCTCTGACCTTCTGAGAAACGTCTAAAGAATGAGAAAAATCTTCTCTACCCTGCTCTGCTCTACCCTGCTCATCCTGTTTGCACCCGATTCCCCTCGTGTGTGTGCCTAAAACCGCTCCGCTTGCTGCGCCTGCCGCTGAAGACGAGACGTCCACTACTTTCCACCGCCACCGACATAGTGGTGGTCAGTGGGTGGCAGTGGCGATGAAAATCTGGCCGAGAACACAGGCAGCAGCCCCAACCAGCGAACGCGTGGCCATGTAAGAAGCTGAGACCACGAACGAGCTGTTGGCAGGCACAAGACTGGACTCACCCAAGCCGACGCATTCACGAGAACAAACTCGCACGGAAGCAGCCAAGGGGGCTTCGAAAGGGCACCCAATGCCGCCACGGCTGTATCAGCCGCTGCAGCAGCAGCTGCTGCAGAACCTGAAGTCCTCGCAAACCCTGCTCCCGCTCCAGAGTACGCCATGGATTCACCCTGCAGTGCACCACGGCAAACCCAAAACAGAGCGCCCATCACACACAAGGATGACAAGCATCGCTCTCCAGCGCTCTCCCCTTCCAGCTACCTTCTTCCTTCCACACGGCCTTCTGCACAGCTTTCTGTATTCCTGCAAACTGCCTTCGTCGAACATACAATACAGGGCATGGCAGCATGTAGTGAACTTCAACTTGCTGGCCAAACAGAACAACACAGCACGGGGAGACGATTCTTCTGACGTGTCCATGCGACGTAGCCCCTTTCAACGTCACACGGCACAGGAATCACCAGCAGCCAAGTCACGTCACAAGCATGATGACGTTGAATGTCAAAGTCCCCCTGCGCTCTTATGCATAGCGGACTGCTTATTTGTCATCAGGAGCGACTCAGCTATGAACCACCTCAGGCTTCATCGTGGTCCCCTCACACAGGGCACAGCATGGCATGAGTGTGGTCTGTCATAGAGCTGGTCTGCCGCAGGTTCTGCAGCCAAGGAACCCACTACCAAGAACACGTCCACTGGACATGGTGAACGAGTGACACGCCGTCGCATGGGAGGGCGTGCCACAGCATGGCACGCCACACCATGGCATGGCGCCGCATGGCATGGCATCGTATGGCATGGTATGGTATGCGCTTCCCAGTGACATGCGAAAGGCGGCGAGATGCACCAGACTCCCCTTGACAGCATTTCCAGACTTGAACCTATGCGCACAGTGTGACTCCGTCTGTGTGCCAACAAACTCTCCTTGGGTTTGCTCGGTGACACTTCCATCCTGCGCCTGCAAGCTGCCTTTGCTCCTCCTCGGTGACACTTATGGAAACACGTGCCCCCCGCCTGCACAGGTTCGAAACGCTCAGTCATGTCCGGGAGCGCAAAAGTGCCTTGCAGCCACCACCCTCTCCATCCCTTGTGCTATTCCCTGTGCTGTTCCATGTGCTGTCTCCTGCACGTGAGGCTGGCCTGCTGCCAACCTCTTACCCGCCACCAATCCACAATCAACAGTGACATCGAGGGCGGACAGCAGATCCACAGGCGGTCCTTTTCACTCACTTCGCCCCCGTCCGGTGCTGCTGCGCCGGCGCCCACGGGCCAGGCTCCACCAAAGGCGCCGTACGGCAGCCGGTGGAGCGCGAAGGAGTGGTACAGCCCTGCGCTGGCCACCGCTGCCTCCCCGCATGCAGGGGAGACGCCCCCTGTCTTCATGAGAGAAGCGGCAGAAGCGCCGGAGAACGAGGAAGAGGAAGATGCGGGCGAGTGCGGCTCCTCCAGTACGTCCACCCATCTGTCCCCCAAGCTGCTGCCCAGATCCATGGCTGACTGCTGCTGCTTTGCTTTTGTTGCTCCACAAACAAGAGGTCGGGGGACGCCAAGGCACGGTGCTCAACTCCTGGCAACGCCACTTGCCACTCGAAATCATCGTTTCTGCGAGCTGACCCCGCTGTTCATAGCGAGAGAGAGAGAGAGAGAGAGAGAGAGAGAGAGAGAGAGGTACAGGAGAAGAAGCGGCGCAAGGTTATCCGGCCCGGATAACCAAAGAACACACCGCCGCGGAACACCACATCGGGACCCGTTAGCGGGAGGTGGGCCACCGATCCTGCCAAGAAAGGTCGCGGCCGTAAATTGCCTCAACGGTTCAAGGGCGTTGCAGATACTTGGCTGGAAATGCGCTTGAATCGCGACTGCAGAGTGACGCGGAAGGCGGTGGGACAGGACGAGGCGAAGCCATGCACGAGCCAGTGCAGGCAGGCGCACGCTTGGTCTGCGTGGCAGTGCTTGCATGCGTACAGACCGGCATGCATGTCGACGCGGAAAGGGCTTCGGAGGGAGGCCGCATCCCCACTTGGGCGGTGGGAGTTGGCGGCGGGCAAGATCTGCGAGGGCAGCCCGCTGGCCCTGAAAACCAAAAGATTTCGTCGTATAAACAAAAGCGTCCCACGCGGGCTTTTCCATTCACTTTTGTTCAAATTTTCGGTTCGCACCCGGAGCATTGTCTGTGCGGACCTTCAGATTGCATACTTCCCTCAGAAAGCATGGAATATTCGTCGAAACGACTATGGTACTTTTAACTCCTTGCCCCTCCTCGCCGACCTATCACCGGACCAAAAGTCTTCGCCGGCTGCTCATCCGAAGCCTGGAAAGTGACGGCCGCCCGGTGACGCATGGCCGGCTCGTATGCGTGGGGTTGAGCATGCCGACCTCCCCCGTCGCGAGGACAAGAGGACCCACCCGCCATCGCAAGGCAAAGCCGTGGCGAATGGCTGTTTGCCTTCCCCGGCTGCTGCTATGTAGCTGGCCAAAGACCTCTACTGCTCCAGCAGCTTCGTTCGTCATTAAGGTTTCCGCGGGACGGTGGTGTTTGGGTACACGAGTGTCTCTTCGTTTGGAGATTGACTACGCCTGCCGATGATTTTTCCAACAAGTCTATTCTCGCGGGAATGAACTGCCCGATTTTCTCAGGTCTCCCCAAATATATATTAACGAAATCTATGTCTCCCCAAATCTATGTTCCCCCGCCCTCTAGCGGGGGAACATTCCTCCACAAGGAAACCCAAAAGAATACATCGATCATTTGCACATCTCAGAGCTTCGAGCAGCCGATTTCAGCACACGGCACTCGAACAATCTCCCGCTAGTAAAAAGGTCCCGGAAAGCAATGACCGACGATACAAAGCAGCCGGGAAAAAACTCTGCGGCATTTGCCGCATTCGAGCCGTGGATGCAAGTGTCCCGCGCCAGCTTGTCCTTCCTTGTGCACAGAAAAGTAAGTAGGTGGACGGGAGCCCGTGTAGCTATAGGGAAGGTGTGCACTAGCGCAATCTTTGTCGCTGCTTCTGCCGTGAAAGCCTCTTTCAGTTTTGCACAATCGCAGCCATACGGCTCCTTGTTCGTGCCGTTTGGCCGAGCTGTGGTGCTGGAAAGACCCCTCCCGTGACGCGACCCGCATACTTTGCCAGCTGCTGCCGGCCACCAGCTGGCACGTGACAGCAGGCGAGCAGATCGAGGACCGCCAACGTAACAGTTGTGCTTCACCTTAACGTGAACAGAGAAGCCTCACAGCCAGGCCTCCAGGCATAAACTATTGGGCAAACATTCCCGAGGAGCCACACTTGCAACTCGCATATGCCGTTTCTGTTGAGTCAACAGCGTGTCTGTTATGCCCAACGGAGCGTGAATTGTGAACAGGTAGAATTTGCGAGGCAAATAAGATTTATAATTTGGGACACTAGACAATTTATAATTGACCGTGAGTGTCCTTTGATAAAAAGTGTCGAAATGATCGAACATATATATACAAGTGTGGGATTACGAATGTGGCATAGTCGGGGTCTTTGGGTTGGTTTTCAAGCAACGCATGTGGATTCCTGCCGTGAGTGGTCGGGTTCAAGAAGGTCCGCCGAAAAAATCAGGGGGGCTTCAAGAATCGACAGTGAAGATGCGAGATGCATCTTTATAAATCTATATTCGTCTCGGTGCGTCGAGAAGTCGACCGAAAGGTCGTGTTACTTGTATCTTCAATTCGCGAGAGTTTTCAAACTTATCAAGAGGTTTGGGAAAGTTCATTGGGGGCAAGGGCACTTGGTCGTTTTGCCCTCGACCATGAGGGTGAATCTCAAGGTCTCGCAATACGGTGGGTTGTTTGTGTACTGACAGAAGTGTCCTCTCGGACATATTAGGGGCTCGTGTACATCTGGTGCGTAACACTTCCCCCCTTTTAGCCGTGACGTCCCAGTGCACACACTGTTGTGGCCCGGTGACGAAGATAGTAGCCATCGATTAGATTATTGACATTTCGGAGGTTGTCATAGGTTCTCAAATTTCATGCGCGGCGTCGTAGTTGCGCCACTTGACACGATGTTATATCACTTTGTCACGTCCTCGATGACTGACATGTGCTCGATCTTAAACGGTCCCAAGCATCAAAGTTTAAGCCTCGAAAAGTCGGCTCCACAAAGCTTGTTGTTGGCCGCAATAAGGAGGACTTTGTCACCGGCGGCGAACAACATCGTCACTACGATGTCGGTGAGCAGCTCGCTTCATTGTTGCTTGCTTCTTCGTGATGGTCTATCGTGTCTCTTCCTACGTGGTGCTGAAGTCGTATAGTTGGACATCAACGCGGGAATGTTACTTCGGATGTGTAGTCCTGCAGGTGTGGTGTGGTCCATATCCATGCCGCGTGGACGTTTGCGTGGTGCCTCCGTACGCCTAGGGGAAATGGAACAGCAAGCCGTGATCATGGCTTGCATGCCCAGGACAGCTGAAGAGATGGCCAGGAGCGCGGATCTTTGCGTAACATCGTTTTGTTCCACCTATCAGAGGCAGTTCGTGCTGTGCGAGTGCGAACAGCCCGGCACACCCATGTTGATGGCTGCCAGGAGGCCGCTTTTGCAATTCGACATGTACAATGCTCTCTTCCAAGTCAATGCCAGCGTGAGACCCTCATCTGTGTGTCCATCGTCCCTCGAGTACTCATAGTGCCATATACCACTTCAAATAGAGTTTTTCCAGTAGCGGTGGATACGGCCGAATTATAAGCGATTTCGGCGGTCAGGAGTTTGTGTTCTCGATTCATCCCAGGAGGTTCGCATAGTGTTCGGAGTGTTGGTTTTTACGCATCTCTCATTGTACTCTGTTGTGTCCTCCCGGCTTGTGTACATCGGCGTGTAGATGACTGATGGCGAGACTCGACGCTACTGGAGTGTCGTCCGGTGGAGCCGACGCATGCTGAGGCCTACTAGCGATTCGCTGGAGCCTCCTCCCTCCGGCGACACGCTCAGCTCCATCGGCAGGCCTCCACGGCGGTTGGGCCGCCGGCGGTCACTGTCACTGCAGATACTGTCTGCATGCGTCTGCAACGTCATGCTCTGCCTAGGGTCCATGTCTCATGTTGCGTGGCACTGTTTGGCATCATGGACCATCGTAGGCACAGCCTGGACTCGGGCACCCATACCTCTTTGTTGCTAGTTTTCTAGCCGATCCTGACTACACGACTGTGTTCGCAGCATCGTTACTTTGGTATGGTCCAGTTTTCAGGCAAAAAGGACGACGCCCGGGTTTTGGGTTGTCGGCCGTTTGGCAGGGCTCACCGAGAAAACCCTGCCTGCCAGAAAATAGGTCTATGACTATTTTCTGATTGGCTGGCTAGCTAAGGAACACGTTCTACAGAGGTGGGGGGGAGCTAGAACTTGGAGGGATCTCCTATTGTTGCTCATTCTTCATTCCTAATCAGTCACTTTCAGTTTTCAGCTGCTTTCTGGTGCTAACACTGGCGTGCGTGTTTCTGAGTAACACAAAGCGTCCAGACTTGGACTCTAGAGCAGCAGACTGAGGGGGCAGCAGACTTAAGCAACGAGCTTGGAACCCCGCACGCTGCATCAACAACGCTGCTGTCCAAACCTGCTACATAGCTTTTCTGTCTCGGAGAAGTTATTCGAGTGTTTGATTGGTCCGCTTGGTTTGGCCGTCGATTTGAGGATGAAATGTCATTGAAAGTTGAATTCAGCTGCCGTATCGAGTGATGAGTTCACGCCAAAAACAGTTGTGAATTGATATTCTCTGTCACTCGTCATGGTTATCGGCACGCCGTGTAGCCGCACGATGTTGTTTAAGAACAGTCGCTTTGTCCCCTCAACGGTGATGGTGGTCGTTGTTGGGATAAAATGGGACATTTTGGAGTACATGTCAGCAACCACGAAGATTGCGTCATATTCCTCGAGTCTGAGCGGTAGTCCCGTGAAGAAGTCCATGGAGATATCAGACCACGGCTCCGTCAGAATAGGGAGCGGTTGCAGAAGTCCGGTTGACCGCGTGCGACGGGATTTTTTCCGCAAAAATGTGTTGTATAATTTGCAGACGTTGGCCACGTCGGATTGCATCTTGTTCCACCAGTAGTTTTTTGCCAGCTTATTCAGTGTCTTGTCCTCTCCGAAGTGTTCACTTGGACCGGTGTCGTGCCATTCATTGAGTAGCATACGACAAAGTTCGTCGTGTGGGCGAATGACCACCTGGTGAGTAAATTGCCTTCGCCAACAGGGTGCGTCGTACCAAACGTTTTCCTTGTTCTATCCGCTATACTGGTCGTAGCCTCGTGTGAATAGCCGCTCAAGACACGGATCTCGTTGCCGTTGTAGCATTGCTGCCTCAGCCATTAGATCTTGTCGACGGCTGAATGCGTCGCCTGGGTTGATTTTCCCTGGCGCGTACTCAATCTTGTAGTTGAACCCGGATTCAAGGGACTCCATCCATCGGGTTTGGCGTTGACTGAGGTTCTACTATATCTTCAGGTGTTTGAGAGAATGGTGGTCGGAGCGTATGATGCATCAGCGGTATTAAAGATAACATCACCGTGTCTTAAATGCATGTACGATCGCAAGCATCTCTTTCTCGTGTACGTCGTAGTTGAGTTCCGTTCCTTGCAGCTTTTGAGACATGTATGCGATCGGTTGTTTGCCATTGACTTGGTCTTTCAAGAGGACCGCGCCGATGACCCGATCTGAGGTGTCCGTAGCCATGACGTAATCGACCGTTGGATCGGCTAATCGTAGAGTTGGCGCCGAGGTCAGAGCGTTCCGCAAATCGGTGAACGCTTCTTGTTTGTTGTCTCCCCACCGCCACTCATTTTCTTTTCGAGTGAGGCCAGAGAGAGGCCTTGACACTCAGGCGTAATGCCGTACAAAATGCCAGTAGTAATTGCAAAAGCCGAGGAAGAAATCGTCGTCTCGAGCGTTGGTTGGCGTCGGCGAATCAGTGATTGTTGCCAATTGTTTCGGATCCATGGTGATCCGTCCGCTGTTGATGAAGTCACCCAAAAACTCGATTAAACGGCAAGCAAAGTTGCACATTGAGAGTTTTCCATTTTTTTTTATCTCTTTGTAACTTCAAGAACTTCTCAAATACGTCCGTCGTGCTCCTTTGGGATGCGGCTGTACACTAGAATGTCGTCAAGGTACACCACATGAAAACCATCAAGATACGGTTGGAAAATGTTATTCATTGCCGCCATAAACATTGCTAGGGCACTCGTAAGTCCGAACGACATTACTACAAACTCAAAGTGCCCGTAGCGTGTTCAGAACGTCGTTTTCTCGATGTCGGCATCTGCCACGTGGATCTGGTGATAACGACCACGTAAGTCGGTTTTGGAGAAAATTCGAGCTCCTCATAGTTGGTCAAAAAGTTATTCTACTCAAGGAAGAGGGTAGCGGTTCTTCATGGTAACGTCGTTCAACGCCCGATAGTCCACGAACATCCTTATCTCACTAGTTTTCTTTCTGACAAACAAGGTTGGTGCGACGTATGGTGATGTCGATGGACGGGTGAATCCTTGACCGAGCATCTCGCTGAGTTGCCTTTTCAGCTCGGTTTGCTTGTGATCGCTAATCTAACAGGCCCCTCAAACTGTGGGTTGGATGCTCGGCTTCAGTCTGATGCAATGGCCGATGTCTCGTTGAGGTGGTAGGGTTCTTGGGAGTTCGTCGGGGAAGACGCTTGCAAACTCTTTGACGAGTGGTGCGAAATCTTTGGGTATCGTTGCGAACTTTGTTGATGTCGATGAGGCTCATGAGACTTATGAGGATGGTGAGTCAGCTACTGCCACTTCCGCTTCCTCCATTGGTTTGAGATGTACAAGCCACACACGATCTCCTCGTCGTATCCAGTACTTGGCCACGTTGAGTGATATTGACTGCACAGGCTGTCGCTTCTCCGCTACCGTGGCTTCCTCTGTTGCTTCCACTGTATTGCTTCAACTTCCCTCTTCCGCCCAAAACACAGAAGTTGTCGCTTGGATCCGTCGATCTCCACGAAGATGTCACCGCTGTTCCAGTCGACCTGCGGATTGTGTCGGTATAGGAAGTCTTGTCCAAGAATCATTTTGCGATCACTCATAGGACAGGACCATTGGACTGTTATATCCCGTCGATCTCCCACCTGTAGTCGAAATGGTTCTCGTAGTCTTCGTATGTGTAGTCTCTCGTCGATGTTTTTTCCTTGAAACACCCCTGGTTTGGTCTGAAAACCCAGCTTGTGAACCATGTCGTTGCTTATGAAACTATGAGAAGCTCCTCCATCCAATAGTGTCGGTACTATTATGCGACTTTTGCATCCTCGAGCTTGGACTTTTAGCAGTACCGCCGGTTGGTCGTCCTCGTACCCCTCATTGAACTTTGCGATCTCATAAACCCTCAATGACGTTGTATGCCATTCAGATGGGTGATCATTCGGCACAGATTGCTCCTCACGCACAAGAATCGCATGTTTCACTCCAACCCTTTCTTGTTGCCTGACTTATTTTTCTGCAACTTCTTACCCTTTTTGGCATGCTTTTTGCTTCGACAGTTGCGAGCGATTTGTCTGACTTTTTTGTAGTTATAGCAGATTCGCGTGTCTCTTTGGTCGTCGGCGTCCACTTCCATCGGAGTCGAGGAGTCCCCCAATTGGCTTTTCCCGTTTGCACGATAATTGTGGTTGGGAGGTCGCTAGCCATGGGATTCTAAGATTCGAGTGTTGTAGTCGGCACTGTGGATCCTTTCTATTACTGCGATCATCCGTGCAAGTCATTTTAAATGCCAAAAATGGCAATTGCTTGCCGATCTTCCTACTTGAGGCCGTTGTCGTAGTGAAAACAGAGTTCGTCGGGGGCGATGTCTGCACCGGTGATGATCTCACAAAATCTCCACGTGTAATCTGCCATGTTGGACTACTAACGGAGATGCTGGAGCTTGTACCCTACGTCAGACGTTTTGTTCAATCGTCCGAATCATGTGAGCATCGCGCGCAAGAATTCGTTCGAGTCACTTGGTGGCGTAGGTGCGTCTTGCCATTGTGGGTTGATCTTCTCCAAGGGTAGAACGCCTACGGCTGGTAATATGAGACAAGCGTCGTTGTCTGTTGCCACCCTTGCACGAAGTATGAATATGGAGAGGGTGATATGAAAGAACACGTACTCTTGGATCCCTCTCAAATTGGCGAATCCTAAGCTATCTTCGCCAGTGTGCCTCAACTCTCTCCGAGGTTGTATATAGAGGAGGTACCAAACATGTGGTATCATCATCATTCTGGTGCCCGACCTCCGTAAGAACGCTTCTTGACCAACTCCTCGCATACAAGGAAGCCATAGAAACTTACCAACCACGTCTGGCCCGACGCGGGGGAGTACGATGAGTAGCCACGGTTAGAAACCTGCGTGTAGACACCACTGGCGTCCCACCAACTTTGATCACCACCTCCACCAAGTGCTTCGCCAATTCCTCCTCTGAAAATACCAAGAGGGACATCAACATTGTCACCGCGCTCATCTCACTTAACGTTTCCGCAGCTGAAGGGCTCACATCGCTGCCACCCTCCACCTCCGTGGTGGCAAAATTGGACAATGGAAAATAATCACTTTGGAGAACTACGGAAGGAGAAGGAGGCAGTTCCGGTGTCACAGCAGCGGGGGGAGAATTATTTTTCACAATGAAGCCGGCATGAAATTTTTTTTCATCCACTGTGAATAAAAATTTAATGGCAATTGGAGAAGAGAAGAGCGTCCTCGCACACCTTCAGAAAATCAACAACAGTCCTCCACGTCCAAAGGCGCGCAATCTGTTGGTCTCATGATGTGCTGAAGCTCTCACAACATTCTCACAAGTATTTACCATCTTATACGGCCGTCTATCCCTCCTAGAGCCGAAGTGGGCGTTTCCAAAACTACCTGGGAAACCAGGGGCGATCCGGAGTAGTTCCACGATTTCGGCCGCACTTGTCTGAAGTTTTAACGGTCAGGCCGTCCTGCAATGCAAGCATTTTCGGCAGACGTGGTGATGACTTTAGTAGTGAGCCAGTTTGCAGACATTCACTTTCTTGTGAAATCCGCACAAGCTCGCAACCTAGTCGCGAATGGGCCCCGCAGGCAAGCGAGCAGGTAAGCGAGCGAGCGAGCAAGCAAACAAGCGAGCAATCAATGCAAAATGCTCGCTCGCTCTTCAGCTGACATGCCTTTTTGAGGCATGCTCGTGACATGCCTCAAGAAGGCATGTCGCGAGACATGCCTTTTTGAGGCATGCTCGTGACATGCCTCAAGAAGGCATGTCGCGAGACATGCCTCGCGAGCAAGGAATTCTCTCATGCTGGAATGACAGGACCCACTACCAACAAGCAGCACGCTTCCTTTTCAGGCTACAAACCAAACTCGAACTCTTTTTGGGCCGCGTTTTACCAAAAGGCTCTCTACTACAACAAATAAACTCCTTTTTCAATCACAAGGAGATCTTATTTCTTGAAGATAAACCAGCACCACCTTCCCGCGTCACATGTACACCAACGCCACCACCAGTTCACGAGACCAATCATCCGCAATAATGGGATGGCATTGAATTCATTTGAAGAGATCCAGTCGAATCCGCAAGTCGCCCTTTAAACCTCAACAGGCCTGCAACTCCACCAGCAAGCGACGTGACTCATCTCCCTACCTTCTTATGTTAACCAGAACCACCTTCTCCAAGGCTAAAGTTGTATGATTTTTTTTTATTCTTCAGGCGTTTACCGTTCATCGATCGAGGGGGGGTGTTGGAAATACATGATGTAATCCTTTCAAAGGGCCAAACTATGGAGAATTTGACTAAGTCTGGAGGGGCCTCTCTGACAGCATTTTGTGCCTTGAGACTTCCATGCTCAAGTCCCAGATCCTCAACGCCATAAGGTACAACCTATAAAGGCTCCCTTCGTCACACCACCAGAGGGCTCTAGCAGAGAGCCACCTTCAAAAGCTACCTTCAAAAGTACGTCTTCGTAAAAGGGTACAATACGACATCAGCAAAAGAGAATCATGCCTATAGCCTAAATCATCAACCTCAACCCAAGTAACTACTTAAGGAGCTCATATTCATTTGTACGTACACTTTTCATCAATGTGAAGATTGTCTCCTACACAAAGAGGCACTGAGAGTTCAAGCCCAACACCTTCAGCAAAGAGTTGTCCTCTACGCCAACTCTACTAGGCCCTGTCATCCGGGGTGTATGGAAGTACTTCCACTCACAAGGGAGGCACGGCCTGTCTGAGTACTCATTGATCTACCTGGTTCTTCAGTGAGTGTGGTTATGGAGACTAGATGCATTTCCTAGCCTGCTCCAAGAAGTGTTGTGTGCTTTTGGGATAATAGATGAGGCTTGAGGCCTTGCATCCGTAGTAGAGAAGTCTTCCACTATGTAATAGTCAGGTAACTAGTTAGAAGTGTGTCTGTCTACTCGAACGGTCTACTTGATAATATTTCTATGATGATTAGAATTTAAGAGTAGGTTCAACTTCCTGTCCCTGTTAAAATCTAACACATAATACCGATTCCGGTTCCAAAATGAATTTGACAGTGAAGGCTCTACTTCATCCTACGATTTCCATTGTTATGTGCCAGAGTTAACATGCTCTGTAGATAATGGATAGAATTATCGTTGAAAAAGAATTTCTCCTCTCGCAAGCTTACGGTTAGGATGACCTACGAGCTAAAATGTTTTTTTTTTTCAGGTCGGAGCTTGCTGCTGACGCAATTTACCGACATATCAATCCTGAGGTCATCACGGACCATCACGTTTTTGAGAGGTAGCTCTTCATAATAGGCGTTCTCCATGCGGTGACGTCTACATCGTCGCCGTGTATTGTAGTGACTGGTCAGGTCATAGCCGCTGACAAGTTTCCCCAAGACTTAATATGTCTAACGACTTTTGGTCACAGCCAATGCATCATCGCTTGGACCTTTTGCAACTCAATATGGATACAATCCTTATTGATAATGTGTCCAATGTATTTGAGCTCATATTGTGCAAACTTGTATTTGCTCGCTTTTACATAGAAATTCTGTTCCCAAAAGACCACAAGGACTTGGCGCAGATGTTCTATGTGCTCTTCCATTTATTTGGAGAAAACTAGGACATTTTCAAGGTAAGCTAAGATAAATTGAGTGCATTGCGTGGTGAACGTTTGGTTCATTTCTCCTTTGAAGGTTACCGGGTTGTTTCTTAGCCCAAAGCACAAAAGTCAAAACTGATGATGTCTCGTGTGCTTTTGAAACACTGCTTTGGATACATAATCTTTCGTGATGTGGGTTTGATGGTACCGTTGTGACAAATCCAAGGAAAAAAAGACTTCTCCCCATTTAAGTTGGTCAAACAGGTCCTTACTCCACAATAAGAAGAATCGTTTCTCACCGTTAACTTGTTTAGAATTCGATATTTCATGCACAAGCGTAAACCACCATCCTTTTTATTAAGAAAAAAGGATCGGCACACTATATAGCTAGATACTCGGCTTGATCCACCCTTCTCCAAGGTACAATTTTATTTGGAGTTCGACCTCTCACCTTTTTGCTGGACTAAGGCGATACATGGGTCTGAACGCAGCAGTTGCCTCCAAGTGCAGCAAAATTGTGTGGCGCATGTAACTTTATGGTAGAAGCAAGGCCAGTGGGTCTTGTGGCATTCCTTCCCTCACGTCCTCCACTTTTTATAGCTAAGCTAAGATGTATTGAAATCCTTGTCAATTACATCTATTTATTTGAATCAAGGAAAGCTCGCACTTAGATGGATGATAACTGCGTAATCAGAATAAACGTAAAGCGACACTGTCCTTTTTGAAGGATCAAGCGCTTTGTTTCAAAGCACATCAAAGACTTGTTGTTGTGGAGCCAAGGATGGCCTAGCACCACATTGGAAGGGCCAAGAATGATGAGTATCTTCAAAATGACGCTTTGTGTATATCCTTGAATACAAACATTGCTTTCCAAATAACGGTCACAAGTATTAAACCGTTGTCACTGATGAGAGCTGTGCCACCCAATGATTTTTACTTCCTGCCTGCTTGTCTCGTAAAGCCAAGGCTAACAGAGTAGTCATCCCCTCCAGTGTCAGCCAACATGTTCAAGGGAGCACCCGGTAGGTATCCTTCAAACTACATCATCATGTTGCCTCCATTATTTCGAGTGAACTGGCCTCATGACAGCAAGCTGAGTTTGTGGTAAAGATGGAATTGGTATAGTAAGCTCGGCAACCCCCATGATTCACCAACTCGAGTGCACATCTTGTGGATGCGTATAAATTCAACTAGCACCTTGTAGTCTTTAAAATTGACTAGTTCAAAATCGTTGACTGGAGGTAATGCAAACGTGATGGACCTCATTGCTTTGAGGGCATGTGCTCAAGTTACTACGTCGCACAAATCTTACGTGATTGGCGATGTCGCCACCACTAAACATGTTCAACCATGCATCTCATCAAAGGATGCAAGGTTCAGTGAGCAATTTAGGTCAACAAGGGTAGAATGATGTTCAACAAGAGGGGAGAAAAAACAACAGAGAAAATTAAACTCGTAAAATATATTGATTTTTTGTACATCCTCTTGTGAAAACATGAAGCCACAATTGTGATCCAATTTTATCCCTCAGTGGCTTTCACTAACATCACACAAGGGAAGGCAAAAATCTCACAAGGGCCTTGTCCATTTCCACTTTTGGGTCCATTGCCTCAGTCGCAATCCTATCCATGGTCCCATCTGCGGTCTCATATAGTTGCTTAATACCCTCTAGGTTATCCAAGCTTGGCCCATTCCCATCGTGGTGGTCTTGTCCCAAAATTCTCGCTGACAAGACCTTCACGCAAGTTGTCCAGCAAGAAGCATTCTGGGTACTTGAAGATGTGGGTCCCGTTGCCTTTCGGCTTCCTCTATGAGTGTAGTGAATCCGTACAAGTAGACATTGAGTGAGTGACCTAGCTGCTTGAATTTCATGATGTGATGGAAGGCACGTTGTGCCTCATCACACTGGATGCACTTATTGCGCATGATAACGCAAAAAATCTCCCGCGACATGGACTACCACTCCAGGTATGATTGTTGTGCACCTCACTCCTTCACCACATAATTGAAGAGCTTGTTTTCAATTCTCATTGTAGCAAAGTCATCCCACTGATTGATTGTATCCTTATGGACACGAAGAATGTGCTCCATGCAATTGAGCCAGTCGTTCAGCTTCACACCCTTTTGGAAGATCTCCATACTGTTGAGGAAGGAAGTGTTAATGACCGACACAGATGTCATTGAGACAGGCAATTCCTCGCTACCACTAGCGATAGCATGAGTTGCTATGACACGCTATGACCCATGTTGCATCTCCACATGGGTTACAGCCTACAATGCCTTGTCGAGGTTGTCACATTGGTGGATTACCTCATGAGTTGCTAGATGCTACACCTGGCAACTACGGTGGAGGTCAATGGTGCTCTGCCCGGCAAGGGCCTGTAGGTTGGCAAACGCAAACCTCAACTCTGATGTCTTCAAAGTGTCAACAGTGGCCTTGAGATCCCTGCACTATCGCTGCACCTTTATCCACTGAAGGAGAGTATAGTTTACGTACACACCTCCAAGGATTTCCAACTTTTGGAGGAAGCTCAAGATAGCGATGATGCTCGAGTGGGCATAGGCTTGTCCCATTGTAGCCACATCATACGAAGAACGATTCATATCCACTCCTATGGATGGTGTCGTACCTCCACTTTCGGTACTGTTCATGAGTCACCCGACCGACTTGGCAGCTAATTCAACAAGGTTTTGACGATTGACGCAAATTGCCTTCGTTATGGCATTGTCCAGCTTGTGCTTACGAGAACATCCCACGTGACCACGTTTGCCGTCTTTGCTCTTGTCTGTAGCCTCGTTGCTGTCAATAGCTTCATGCAATCCCTCGGGCCTAGCCTCTCTCAAGCACATGGATTGAGTTCTTTGTATGACAATGGCAATGATCACAATCTTTGTGGCCTTCCTCATCATTGACGTTGTGCTCTTTGTCAGGATCCTCGTTCAGGTTGTCCTACTTGATGACATCTTCCATCACATGGCACTCATCCACGTTCTCACCGAGCCCCTTTTGGGTTCTACATGTTTCTTGGTGTCACCGAATTTAGCGCAGGTTGTCTTTAACAGTATGTTTGTCGTTGTTTTGGCGATTGTACTCACAGTAGTGGCTCCAAAGATTTGGAGTCTTCCAAGGACATGTGGTGAGGCTGCAATCACCTTGCCCTTTTCGGTCTTGGACGGTCTGGCACTTGCCATTCCATCGTGTGTACAACTAGCACGTGAAGACCTTTGTGAGGATCACCGTACAATCTTGGAGAGGTGTTGTCTCTTGCAACGTCCTTGTTGTCACAATTGGTGAGGTAATCATTAAATTAATTTCTATTTTTTCATGGCTACCGCGGACGGCTTAACCATGCGGTAGAAGTTTTTATTTCCTAGGCCGCCACGGTCAGCACAATCATGTGGTAGAAAGCTACTATTTTTTGTGTGTCGAGGCTGGCACAAGTACATGGATTCAGGCTAGGTTCATCAGCAATGACTCACGGCACTAGGCAGCTTAGAAAGTCTAGAAAAATAAAAACTAAGACAAGGAAAAAAAAGAAGCTAAATAAGCATTGCTCAAAGAAAAAGGAGGAGAGGAGGGGAAGACTCTAGTCTAGAGTTCCCAATCTTGCACACTCCTCCCATATCCCTCCCGCCTTCTCTTTGGTTCACGCCCTCCTTGGCCGCCTGTGGACCTCTCTTGACACACATTGTGCCTCTTTGGAGGCGTCTCTCTTTGTGACCACATCAATTGGGAGGCCTCCAAGAATTCCCCAGGTTTTGGCTTTCCCCTTTTTGGTATGCTCTGAGGTTGTGAGATTCTGTATTCTTGGAGAAGAGCCCTCCTCCAATTTCTGGTTGAATGAGGAAGAAGGAAATCTTGCAAGGAGGAGGGAAAATAGTGATTTAGGACAGAGACATTCCACCCCGTCCACCATAAGTCCATGTAGCTCCCTGGAGATGGAAAAAAGATGAGAGGAGAGGAAGAATAAGAAAGAGCTCCTTCAGAACTATGCAATGCAATTCATGACACTTTAAACAGTTGGATTTTGAGGCCGTAATCCCCTTTTGTATTTGTGCTACTACTTCAGCTGCTCGCGATGATTTACACATGACGTAGCTGTTGGAACCTTTGCACACTTAGCCGTAGGGATTGTCCTGCTCTAATGCCAGTGCAACGGGTCGAGTGTCCAGCTCCTTTATAGAACTCATTGTCAAAGTTTGCATAATGGCGTCCAGAGCTCACAGTAGGGATTTTCTCCTCCACGTCACTATGGGGGCAATCGTCATTGATGACCTGTGTAGGAAGACTCTAATATTTGAGTCACCGGAGGCCCATTTCCATTTTTACCTCGCCCCCTTGATCTGGTTCCAAAATGAGAAGGGTGTTATCCCGAACTCATGAGTTCACACACGTTTTCCGTGGTAATTACTTGGATTTTATCCTAAACAAAGCTGAGTTTTGTTTTTGAAGCATCAACGAGAAAGCACCGCGTGCAAGGCATGATCGGTGATGTCTTGCTGACTTCTCCTACATAACCCTTGCTCTTGCTCTCGATCTATCCCTCTTCCTTGCTCATCTCCTGAGGTGAGTTGGAGAGGCTGAGGACAAGGCCTTGACCCTTGAGGCCTTGCAGCCTCCTGGCCTTCGATCAAGCGACCAGCTCGATTGGTGGCTAGCAGGTGGCCGGCCGGTCACGTGACCGTCCATCGGCCGTCCAGCCGGCCGGTAGCCAGCTGGCCGGCGACCAGCGAAGGGCTGGCCCTTGGCCTGTCCTCACCGTGGTGAGGGGTGGTATCTAACCACCCCTCGCAACCGCGATGAGAGAGGGCCAAACTCGACCACATGCAATACGACCACAGGAAATATGAGCATACCTCATAAATTTATCCTAAACACTGTTGTATCCAAGACCTAACCAAGTCCGCAACCACCACGAGTTAGTATCTTTGTCATCATAATTATGGCCCACTACATGCTTAAATCAAAGATATTTACAATGGTTTATTGTGAGCATCAATGGCAAAGACCCGACAATTACAACAAATGCAATGTTGACAGTTCACACATAGAAGGTGTGAAACATAAGAAAATTTGATGAGTTGGAACAATTGCATGAATTTTAATGAGAACTAAATTTACTTCAACAAAAAGTTTCAAAGCCGTGGAGTTCACAAAAACCATAGCAAAAACAAGAATGAGGCATACTTGGGCTCTTCGAGGCTCGAGTTGAGCGATGCATGCACACCCCATTGGACGAGGTTACTCTAGGAAGCTCTACATGGAATTCATGGAGTATTAAAAATATCTAGGTGCATCTTCATAAAATTCTAGCACTGTCAAGAAGCTGATTAAAAAGCATTGGAACATCGCTACCGTTCACGATAGTTTTGAGGACACTTGAATAAGGTGGTCAAATGTATCAGAAACTTTTAAAAGGAAACACCAGAGGCCAGGGAATTCGGTCAACATGTCATCGGTCGAACGACGTAAAAATCAAAATGTTGATGCAATGTGGGCCTTGATTTTGAGGACTTGCGCTGAGTTTAGGAACTCGTTGTTGAGATGTGAGCCGTTCCCATCTGTACATAATGTTGAGTGTGACCACCGTGCAATGTGTATGCACATGCGGATCAATGATGCAGAGCCAACTCACCTTGAAGAACCATCAAGCGATGATCCAAAAATCAGCACCTACAAGATAGCTGTATCCCGGAGATCCCGAGCATCCCGGAGACTTGCTAGGGCACTCTCCACTTTCTTTTACAGCGTCTAGAGTTTGCTCGCTGGACTGGCCTTGGTCCTGGTTTACATTTTCTGCATTGTTTCTCCACTGTTCAATGTCAAACCCATGCATGTGTACAGTCGGTACATCCTGCTTGAACTGCTTCTTGGACGGTTTTGCATCCGGAAACCTGTGCACTGCGTTATGCCCAGAATAGTGACTTTGGGCAAGATTTTAAAGCAAACTGACCGTGTCGTGCGCGTCACCCGCCATTTTCTACAGGATGTACTTATGCTCTGAGCTTGTCAATTGTCATTCACATTGAATCTGTTAAAGCTTATGACACTATGCATGTCTCTACTAGCCAAACCATTGTTGTTCTTGTACCTGCCTTGCATGCTAATGCGTCAGTTGACAGGACTACAGTGCCACGTTAGCGGCAGAAAAGCTAGGAAGCTTCCAATCTTTAGGTTGTATCAAAGCTGCAAGACACTTCTCGCTCAGCTACAAACTACGGAAACACCATCAACAATAGGACTAGGAGTCACTGTTGCAACCACGGTCCTGGTAGGCCACAATGAGTCCTGGTGACTTGCTATAACAAAGAGTAGCAGCATTGACGCCACCATGATGTCAGTAGTAGCACCATCACCACGTCATTGACACGACTGGACGACGGCATAACTAACAACAACGTGAGTTGTTACAACTGCCACAACCGGAGCACCTGGGTAAGAGCAGGACTGCAACAGCGTGGTAACACAGACGGTCACATGAGCAAATTCGTGTAGCCACAACAACAAGAGCGTCGAGCATCAGCAATAGCATTAGTAGCATGGTAGCATGGCAAAAGCCATGTGGTAGTGGTAGAAGCGTGACAGCACATCAACAAGAACAACAGCCGAGACAGCCGTAGTAGTAGTCACATCAATAATGAAGAAACATCATTGCGGCAATAGTAGTAATGCTGTAGGGGAGTAGCGAGAAGTAGCAACGCAATCACAACGATAGCAAAAGTAGCATAGCAGCTGCGGTAGCATTGCAGCAAGAGCAATAGTAGCACTTCTATAGCAATACTAGCAACCACATAGTCGCGCTGCTCCACTATGCTGCTAGGCAAGACAGCCGTGTGAGAACCGATTGCCATCCCTGTTGCACAGATGAGCAGTTGCGCTTCTGTGCAGCAATAGCCATAGCAACAATAGCTAGCAGTAATAGTCACTACTACTTCCATAAAAGGGGTGATGAGGTCATCCCTGTAGTCATGCACAACGTTACGGAGAGGTCATGCAATATAGAAAAGAAAAGTGAGGAAAACAATCATGAAACTGCTTCCACGAAGGGGTTAGCAGGTTAAGACCCTATTGACATTAGCACTCTATCTACTGACATCATCACACCCTTGCTAACATCACTAGACTGGCTGTTGATGTCATTTTCCCCCTCTAACCAAAGTTTTACCCGGACATCATTCCTTGCTATTATTTTAAATCATAGAAAATCGCCACAAATTTTCCATTTTGATGACTTCATCACCCAATTCCATACTCAACGGTGCAAATGGCACCAAGCTCTAAGAAGGATAGGCTTGGATAGGAGAGGATAGGAAAACACTATAGACTTTCCCACGGCAGGCACGATGAGCCTACAATCTTAGGTAATCGATGAAATACGGCATGTGAATGACGAGATGCGCTGACAGCAGTAAGCTCAAGGAATGCGCTTCAAGAGTTTTGTGACCTGTTGTAGGGGTTTCCGAGCAGACGTTAGGTGAAGGTGATGGAGGCACACAATTGGCCCAAGACTCCACCTCTTACATCTCTGTATGAAAGCAACATCCCCTTGAGCTGGATGACATCAAGGATGCGGAGGAGTCAGCTGTCGATTCACATTTGATTGAGATTTGTACGCTCGAGTAGCAGCTTTGCCTCTTGCGACTGGGATCAAAACCTGACACACACTGGTGCCATAAGTCCATCAGTACTCTTAGAGACAGAATGCAAGATTCTCCTTCAGAGGTATTCTCCTTTAACGCAATCTTTTCATGCACCTTCACCGGAGCTTGAGATTTCCCTCCCAACGGAGTGGTAGCCAAATGACTGTGAGACTCCCCCACCCCGCTATGCGATAGAGGCGGGGTTCATTCCCTAGGAGGTCCTGTTCTAGGTGTGGGCGGACGCAGAGGGCATCTAGCCCTACTACCACAGCTGATACCAGATCACCAATATATGCCAAGTCAAGGCGGCAGCAAAAGCGATGTGCAACATGGTCTATGCTTATCCAAACGAGGTAGTTTCTATCCCTTCTTAGGCACATGAGGGACTGGGACAGAGGCAAAGCCTTGTCAAGGCTAGAAGTTGGCCCTCACGGTGTTTGCTATAGAAAAGCATGCAAAGAGGGTGGGCCGTCTTCACGAGCCACTCCTTGCTTTTGAGATTATAGCTGATGACCAGAGGTACGCCATCAACAATTACACATGCCTCAGGACTGGTGGCGGGACACAGCAATGAACCCTCGACACTCTTGTGCTAGGGGTCCATCTGGAGAACGCTGACCTCTTCTCTGGCTTTGACCGTGCCGTTCTTTATCATACGTTGGATTCCCTTCAACTCCTCCCTTGGGCCCAATGCTACCATGTTCAAGTGATATTGGTCAAGGAGGCGGCCTGCGCACATCACAAGAGTATGATATATACGGCAGTGACTACGACCCACCTGCCACCTCTAACCCTTTTTGTCTCAAGATCTACCTCCACCGCACCCTCCTCCCCTCCCTCTCCCCCGACTGGCCAGACTCAAAGCATTCCAGTGGCCACATAGGAGATGAAGGGGCACGTAAGGGGTAGAAGCAGCCAGTGTTGTCGAGCAATGGCAATGGACGTTCTGTCCAGTGATGTAGCTACAAGGGCGTACATCGTTACACAGAGCGCCATAAACCCCTCTACTAGAGCACCATCATGCACAAAACAGGTAAAGTGGACGTCTTCTAGTGCCACACAGGAGGGGTGTTCCACGACCACGACATCCAAAGAGACACACACTTCCTCGAGTAGCAATAGAGACCAAGACCTTTGGGAACCGCACCATTGATGAGCTTCGTCAAGTATTGGCACTTTGCACTCACGGAGGTGTGAGTGTGTTATCACAACCAAGTGGTCCATAGTCAGCCAATCTTGTTGTGTTTGTTGTCCATGATGACGCTTTAGGGGAACTTCACTGGAGTGTGGTGAGGATGGACCTGGCAGCACTGCTTATCTTAATGTGTCACAGACTCGTGTTATCCGTACTTCTGAGTCCTCTACTCAGCGTCCAGCATACACAGAGTGTTACGTGGCACATAATGTAGTGTCGGAGATAGACCGTGTCGGCAGTGGTACCTCGACCATTGAATTCAGCGCCATCTATCACATGGCTTGTTTTCACGGTGACTTCGATGTTCTCAGTCCCGTTTTGTCTGCTCAGTCCATTTGCACGGGATATGGTTAATCCTTGCCTGTCCAGGGTGTTGGGTTGTGAGATTTGATATTCCTTTTGGCCCCATGTACATTGCTAATGTCCTCGTTGTGCGTGCTCTTTAGCTCAGCCTACATATAGTTCGTGCATGCACCAGGAAGAGTCTTTTGTTTTTAACACGTAGCTGACTAAAACACAGGGAAAGCTTGCAACACTCGTGCCATAGTGCTCCGTGCCTCAGTTATTGATGATCTGTATCGTGTTGCTCACTGTGATCCGTTTGTCTTCTCCTTCTCCCTTTCTCCTCTTCTTTTTTTCTACGCTTATATTTGTCACGATGCCCCTTCAACACCATCGCTTGCTACATTGCTGACTTTGCCATGTGAGCTTAAACACTGTGTCCAAGCTCGTTCGGAAACATTTAGTGTTGTTCTTGATGCAACTTTCTTTGAGAAGCCATCCAAGACTGACTGCCTTTGTGTGCTCAGGATACGCTAGGACCGGATAAATTCAAAATACAACTATGTTACCCTCGGGCTTGACCTCGTTTCATAATTAGGTTCCCCCCTTGTACCTGATGTGCATAAATTCATTCCGAAACGTGTTTTGAAAATAAGCAGGCTGAATTCATTCCCGCACGAATCTCTCAAAGAGGGAGATGTCAGCGCAATGTTACCCTGATTGTTTGATTTTGCTCATTAGAACTCACGCAGAGGTTGTGAGCGTGCACGATTGACCAAGACTCCTTAACATTTTGATTTTCGGAATAATTCCCCTTCACCCACGTTTGAGTGTGGTCCTGCCTGATTACCCACTTTCCTCACAAACTATATGGATTACCCACTCATTTTAACGACTGACCACATTGTCCACAAAACGTGAATACTAACTAACCGTGACTTCGATGGCCACTTTTTACAAACCATGAACAAAAACCAGTATTTTATACATGTTCCTCAAACGGTGGGTATTATATCAGTAATGTTTTAGGATTTTGCGGATTCCTCATTGGTTTTGTTTTCTTAATGTTTGCGTGTAATCTGGCGGCGAATGGAACAGAATGAGTTTAAAGTTTTCATTCTATTATGAAATATTTAAGGGCGAAATAGCCCGCATATCCACATTCCCGAAGGGCGGACCCTCCCATATCCAGGAGCGAAAATTAATGTCCCCCATGTGTATGTGTATGTGTATGTGTATGTATATGTATATGTATATGTATATGTATATGTATATGTAAATGTAAATGTATATGTATATGTATATGTATATGTATATGTATGTGTATATGTATATGTATATGTATATGTATATGTATACGTATACGTATA